>BQNB010046704.1:0-43551 GCA_026074375.1 Tanacetum coccineum
TTTGGCATTTTAAGTCTGTTTTTGGTTATTTTAGCTCGTTTTTAAAGGTAAAAGGTATGTGTGATTAAGCACATACCAGGGTCCCTTCTGCGTCTAAGAGTAGTCGCATCAAGAATAAAGGAATTGAAGTAGAAGAACACCCTAGGAACTTACTGCTTTCTAAGAATAAGAAAAATATGTCATCTTAATGTAATAACGTTAAGCTTGCTATTCTGAATGATAAATCTAAAATTGTTTGTGTTATGTGTAAGCAATGTTTAATCACAACAAATCATGATGCTTATGTGCTTAATTATGTGAATGGCATGAATTCTCGTGGTAAGAAACAAAAGGTAAATGTCTTTAATATTGCAAATCAAATGAAACATAAGCCTCAGGTTAAGAAACCAAAGAAAGTAGGGTCCAAAGAGAGACTTGCTTCATCTAAGCCTAGTAAACCTAGAATGTGCCTTAGGTGGTTATCAACTAGAAGAATTTTTTACCTATGTGGAAAAATAACTGAATCTAGTGACTCTGAGTGTAAGTCTGACACCTCTGTGTGTAATGCAAGTACTTCTAACCCTCAGGAACCTACAATCAAACGGTTTCCAAATTCCACTTCTTCTCTTGGTAGGTTATCCAAATATGTTTATGGTGCATCGACTCGGGTTGTTCCAAGCATATGACCGGGAATCTAAAGCTTCTCATCCATTTCTTCTGGAAGTTTTTAGGAACCGTTCGCTTTGGAAATGATCATGTTGCTGTAATTCTAGGTTTTGGTGATCTTCAATGGGGAAATATTTTGATCACAAGGGTTTATTTCGTTGAGGGCTTGGGGTACAACCTGTTCTCGGTTGGGCAGTTTTGTGATTCAGATCTAGAGATCACTTTTAGAAGAAACACATGTTTCGTCAGAAACCTAGCAGGAGTTGATTTGTTAAAAAGAAATTACACAACAAACCTTTACACCATCAATCTCCATGATATGGCCTCTGCCTCTCCAATTTGTGTCATGGCTCATGCTACTTCTTCCAAGTTATGGTTATGGCATCAACGTTTATCCCACAATAACTTCGATACTATAAATGACCTTTCCAGAAATGATCTCGTCACCGGTCTTCCAAAATTTAAATACCATAAAGAACATCTTTGTCCCTCATGTAAGCAAGGAAAAAGCAAAAGGACATCTCACCCACCCAAACCAGTTCTAAATTCTAAGCAAATGATAACGCTCAAAGTATACATATTTCTATATGCGTTATCTATGATTTTATGTATATAAATTGGTTAATAATAAGAACTTTCGGTACTTAATCGAGTATATTTGCTATTGTAGGTTCTAAGTACGTGTCGTGGAAGAAAACAGAAGAATACACGAAGATTTGAAGCTTAAACAAAGAAATAACTCAAGATGAATGCTTCCCGACACCTGTGCACTATTTTGGTCATAACTCGGTCATACAAACTCCGTTTGACGCGATTCTGGCGGTCACGTGAAGGGAATTCAATTATCTACAACTTTGAAAAAGGCCAAGTGCTATAAATGCCCCAAGTATGCTACACTTTCAAATAAGTGCAGTGCACTTTTCTGCCAGATTATAAATGCTCTTAAATGAGCTTGGCATTCATTGCAACCTATCATCTATCCCTTCTAGGTCCTTCTATGCATGAAATTCAAACTCTCTTGAGCCTATAAATACAACCCCAAATCTCTCATATCTTACACAACACCATCTACAATCCTCTCCTAAAAGTAGAATAAGTTAGGAACTAGTTTTTGGGAATTTGGTTGAACTTGCTCCTAAGTTCTTCTCAAACACAGGTTTTGATCCATCAAAGAAGCATAATTGAAGTGTTATTTTGAATCTATAAGCGATTGTGACAGAATTGTTCATAGTTTCTGGGTTTTACTTCGAATATAATAAAGTGTTCTTGGGAAATTCATGTGAAATCACCATATTTTGCTCTTGGAATTTGGTATAATCTTGTTTATCCTTTGAATATGATCTTTGTTGAATTCATGACGAATGTTATGTGTGTTGTTAGTTGTTTGAATATGGAGTAGTCTTTTAATGTTTGTTTAAGCTTTATGAGGATTATGATATAGTTTTGATTGTTTTGATATGCTTTCAATGTTTATGCTTTATGCTTGATATGTTATTATTCGGATTATTGTTTATCCTTTGGTTGATCATCTCAGTCGATATAGGTCGAAAGGATCGATTGTGTGGTTGATTTTGAGTCGCGAATCAATACTAGACTTGCAAGAATTGGATAGTAAATTGCTAGACAACCCGAATAATTATGTGTTTAAGGCCTAATATCACGTCTAACGACTTGATTAGGGGAAGCATACTTGTATAAATATTGGTCATAAATCTATCTTAATGCGCTTGTTATGTTTGGGTCATAGGTCGAAAAAATTCCCTTGCATAATTGGTAGATATACTTACTATTATGGTTACCCGTCATTTGTGGCTTGTATGCTTTATCTGTGATTGAGAATATCTTTACATATCATCTCTAGACTCATGTCTCTTTAAGACTAAACAAACATGTTTTAATCATCTTTGTATAATCTAAATCATTTCTAGCGTTTGGTATAACTTAGTTGTTAAATCAAATATGTGTCTAATGATCGTGACAATCATTTGGCCTTTTTTCTAAACTACTTTTTAAATCTAAAAACGCACAACTCCCTTGGGGCGACCTAGACTTACCTAGATTCTACTTGACTCGCTTTAACTCACACCTTTTTATATGGATAAATATAAACAAATATAAATACAACACACAATTAGGGATCAGAATCACGCGAGACCAAGAAAACCGGAAGCAGTATAGAGTGTTCCCGGGTCGTTATGTCCCAACGAGGCTAAAATGGAAAATCGAGAGACGATTGATGATTGATGTTTGAATATGACAAGAAATGATTGGGCACTAACACTGAATAAGCAAATGCACATAAAAACAAACAAAGAACATAAGTTGGAACAAGAATAAAAGCTAGAAATGGCAAAAACACTTAAAACTTTTACACTAAGACACAAATAAGCTCAGTTAAGCTTAAGACAGACAAATAAGTTAAACTAACTCTAAATAAGCAAATACAAAAAGCAATTAAGCTAAATTAACAAGATAAACACAACAGTACTAACAACAGTACTAACAGTATTAACTACCAGTACTAACTTGGAGTTAGTACTGCTAGCTTTGAGTTAGTACTGTTAGCTTAAGGTTAGTACTGCTAGGCTAACAAAACTCAAAGAAACAAGAAGTAAGCAAACAAGCTAAAACAGAAGTTCACCTAACCTTAATAAGCACTTAGTAATAGGAATAAGCAACTAGAATAAACTACAATGGCAAATAAGCTAAAAAGCTACAAACTGATACACTATTGAAAATACTTTGAAAAGGAAAATAAGCTTAAATAATCTTACCCCTAAAGACAGTAAAGGAAAATGGTTTAATCTACTCTAAAAAGCTAAGGAAATCTTAAATAAGCAGAAATAATAAGCTGATAAGCTAAAATGAACCACCAGTACTAACAGTTTTCACTAACAGTACTAACTTGGAGTTAGTACTGGTAGCTTTAAGTTAATACTGCTAGTTTTAAATTCCAAAAATGAACTAGCAGTACTAACTTGGAGTTAGTACTGCTTGTTCAAAACAGCCCTTAACATTTCCAAAAACCATTTTTATTTCAAACTGGTTAAAAACAGATTAACAAATAACAAAATAAAGCATTTATAAGCAGACTTTAATCAAGAATAAGCAATAAATAAGCACAATAAGCACTTCTGCATTAAATAAGAAATGTAAGAAAAAGAGAGAGACTTACAAAACCCTTGCTCAAAACAGGGTCAAATAATGAATCTACAAGCTCTAGCTTGCATAAAACAAGCTAGTGAGAGTCCATAAGCCCATCCAGAACTGGCTTATCATCCATAACATAAGCTGTGGTATATTTGAGAGTGATATTTGTGATTTTCTCTTAACTACTTAACTTTTTATCTTTACTTAATGAAAACAGCTTATAAGTAAGCTGTGGTGAGAGCTTTTTGAACACAAAACAATATGATTAAGAAACTTAACACTGGTATTGTAAATTGACTTAAAAACTTCAAACTTGCATTAATCTTGAAAGTGTTACAAAGCTGAAAGTAAAAAGCTGTAAATGACTTTGAAATTTAAACTAAGATTAAAAACTAATTAGTTACTAAAAACTAAAAACTAGATGCCTCAAAGGCTTACAAAAAGCTCTATTTATAGCCGAAGTCTTGGACTTTCAGCTTGTGCTTCTTTGGAGAGCAAAAACGAAGTGTGCTTGTTGTGTGAGGTAAGTCCTAAAGCAAATCCCAGCCTTCAAATTCATTTGTGCTTCTTTGGAGAGCAATCTCAGCCATTGAAGATACTTGGGAAAGGTGAGGGATTGCCAACATGGCTTTTATACAACTGGGATGGGTTAGTAGGGTGGATGAAATGATTTTGGCTAGGGTGTCGAGTGGTTTTGCAGGGGAGAAGGTATGGGAGGACATCCAAGTTGTACCTGGGTTTGTTGGGCGGGAAATGAGGCTTTTGGGGAAGTAGGCAGTTTTGGTCCCCTAAAGTCTTATAACTTAAATGTAATCTCTGCCCGGTTGGCAGTTATAGTCCCTCATCTTGTTATTTTAGTAATACAACTTGAGGCTTGGCAGTTTTAGTCCCTAAAGTTGTATTTTCTTCATTTCGATGACTTTTGACTTTGTCCTTTCCATTCCGTGCTTGGATTTGTTTGCTTTTTGGCTTTCTTTTTGTTCCTTTTGGTTGAATATCCGTTTCCTGCACAATACAAATGCAAACTCCTTTTCTTGAATATCCGTTTCCTGCACAATACAAAGCAAAACATACAAATACAATGTATTTTTGGTTATGTTTTTAGTTCTTTTATGTCAGTTTTATAATGGAAAAATGGTATGTGTAATTAAGACATATACCAAAATCCCCATACTAAGGGATTGCGTGTCATTCACGCAATATTATGAATGTAACACTTAAGAAAAACAAAGAATCTTGATTCCCCCTCGACTTATTACCTTGAAAAAGTAGCAAGTGTTCGTCAGGGGAAACTTAGATATCAATAGCTTCGACCACAGTCAGATTTCACAAATTTATTTTATTTAATACACTAAATATCCACTAATATTTTTGGATTTTTCCTTTTTTTTTTCTTTAACTAACATTGCTCGACTTCCTTTATTTTGTCAACATTGGGTTCATAGAATGAGAGGTGCCCATTAGAAGAATTTAAGGATGTCTCTGGCTGATAAATTCATCGTTCCGGATTTTTCCTAGGATTCCAAAACCAAGCAATTTTTAAACAAGAGTCATTTGTCATTGTAAGTCTAAATGTTAAGCACTCAACTATGACTTCGTATAACTTTTAACTCCCAACATGGAAATATGATTTAAATGTGTGTACTCAATTAACTCAACCATAGGTCAACTTATGTTCATAGTCGTATTCAAGATGAACCAAGACTCATAGCAACAACTTATTAGGACCTTGTACTTGATTTTAAAAGAGTGAAAATTTAACTGTTAGAACTTTTGCAAATTTTCACTTATCATAATCATAAGTTCTTAGAAACTTGGAATGCGTTGATTAGTTGAACACCTACTAGGCCTCGCTCATAGCTAGGATATCACAACTATATGAGCCGGTGTTCTTAGTTTGAAAAAACCCACCCGTTTGTTAGGTTTAGAGGGTAATCACATTCAAAACCTTCTTTCCTAATATGGCTAAGGATTTAGGTTGTCTTAGTTTGAACCCTCACCTAGACATCGCTTCCTGGTGAGATATCACAACACACCAAATCCCTTAGAAGTAAAGCATGTTCTTAGTTTGAACCCCTCACTGTGGTTAGCGGAGTGGGATTATCACGGACACTTCTTTTACTTGCTCCATATAATCAAAATGTATGCTCATTGGCGTTAATTTCAATATTCATGCATTTTTGATTCATATTTCATTCATGCTTATTTGGCCATTTTTTACTTTCAAATCTCTTAAGAACAATAAAAATCTCGTTTTTTTAAAGGAATCTAGTTACATATTTGAAGCTTTTTCTAAAAACATCGATTGCTTTGGCTGCGAAATTTAATTGAGCTGGTTTCGATCTGGCGGCATTAAATGATTATGGGTGGGTTTTAGACCACATTGGTTATATGTGATGCAGTTGTTGTTTATTGCGGAGATAACTTTGTTTAAGTATTGTGTTAAGTCTTTCACTTCTTGTGGATGCATAAGGGGGTTTATGTGAGTTGATCTTAGATAAATACAAAATAACCATTACATCCTCGGAACCCCCTCATTGTTCTTTTAGTATTGGCAAGTTAGATTTGCATAAATTGTAGTATTCCAATCAGTGTTTATCATATAGAAGTTTGGATTTATCCAAAGTTAACTAGCTATTAAAGCTAAAGAAGATTGTTTCATTGGGACTTCACAAGTGGTATCAGAGCTTGTAGAGAAACTCTGAATAAGAAGAACTTTATCAGATTAGTCTCTTCCTAAATAAGAATGTCTGGTTGAAGAACCTGACACACAAATCAGACCGTTAGAACTCCTCAAATGTGTTACTATAAAACTCTCTATCCTTAAGAAGGAGATATACCCTTAGGCTGAGGTGGAGCAGTATCTCACGAACACTGTTTATCGTTTGTGACAAGTGATCTTGAATGGTGCATGGTATATACAAGTATAATATGATGAAAAAGTATTGAAATATGAAGTACCTCCAAAGACTGTCAAAGCACTATTACAAGACAAAGAGAAAGAAAGCTAAAAATCATTTTGCTTTTGGCTTTTCTTGATGAGTTTTAACTGAGGTTCCATGGAATAAAGGGATGCACTAGTTTGTGGAGTATCAAGAGTAGATTTGGTGGCAATGTTGAATCTAAGAAGATGCAAAAGAATGTTTTGAAGCAACAATTTGAAAACTTTTCTGTATCTGAACAGAAGGTATAGATAAAAGCATTATGACTAGTTTCAAAACTTATCAGCCTTCTAGAAGTTCATGGTGTAGTTGTTCCTAATGAAGATGCAAATCAGAAAATTTTTAAGAGGCTTACCTTATCATGGCAAATGTAGCTGATTATGTTGAACAATGATGTATAGATGATTGATGATCTATACAATAGACCTAAAAGTGTATGAGTGGTATATCAAAGGTTCCTCTGGATCATCTTCAAACTCTCAGAATGTGGCATTTCTCTCTGCAGATGTACTAGGCAGTCGTAATCGAGGGTTAGTAATGCTAATAGTGTTTCTTAATAATAAGGCCATAATTTTCTAGGGACAAGTCTTCATCATTTATACTGATGATCTAATGTTCTTATTCTTTGCTAATCAGTCAAATAGTCCACAACTAGATGATGAAGATCTAGAGCAGATTGATCATGGTAATTTGGAAGAAATGTACCTTAAATGGCAGGTGGCCATGCTCTCTATGTGGGTTAAGCGATTTTATAAAAAGACTGGAAGAAAGTTAATCTTTAATGGCAAAGAACCTATAGGTTTTGATAAAACTAAGGTTGAATGCTTTAACTGTCATAGAAGAGGCCATTTTGCAAGGGAATGTAGAACACCAAGAAATCAAGGAAACAGGAATGGAGATGAAGTGGAGACCTCTGATGCATTGGTTGTTCAAGATAATGCTTTGATTGTGCAAGATGGATTGGGATATGATTGGAGTTATATAGCTCAAGATGAACCAACTGAGTTAGCTCTCATGGCCTACACTTCCTACTCCTCAGGGTCTGACACAGAGGTACAATCTTGTTCCAAAAACTATGTTAAAACATATGAAAAACTTCAAAAACAGTTTGATGAACAGAGACAAACTCTTAGTAAGGCTAATCTAGAAATTGTAGCTTATCAGTTAGGCCTAGAATCTGTAGAGGTACAGTTAGTTGTTCATCAGAAAAATGAAGTTATCTATGAAGAAAAGATTGCAGTCTTAGAAATTAAAGTAAAAGATAAAGGTAATGATGTCACTAGACTTACAAATTAGTTAGAACAAACTTTAAAAGAAAAAGAAGATTTGAAAGCTAAACTAGCACAGTTTGAAACATCTTCTAAAAATTTAACTAAACTGATAAATAGTCAAATAAGTTCTAAAGATAAAACTGGTCTAGGATATGGAGATCAATTGAATGAAAATGATTCAAGTGGTAGTGAATTGTTTAATAGTGTGTTTGATAGTCGTTCAAGTGATGGAGATGATAATCAAACAAATGATAGGTTCAAAAAGGATAATGAATATCATGTTGTTCCTCCTCCTCTAACTAGGAACTACATACCTCCACTAGCTGACCTATCTTTTGCAGGATTGGATGGTTCTGTTTATAGGCCTACATCAAATAAGACTAGTGCTAGTGTGTCTCAAGTTGAAACAAGTAACACTCCACCTAGCAATACTAGTGTAGAAATGCCTAGAGTTGAATCTGTTAGGCCTAGTGGAGTTATCATTGAAGATTAGGTTAGTGATGATGATGAGGATATTTTTCAATCTAATGATTTGCAAGCAACAGACAAACCTAGTTTTAAAAAGATTAAGTTTTCTAAAGCTAGGAATGAACCTGTTAAATCTAATAAACAAGCTGTAAAACCTAGGATGGTCACTCAATCTCCTAAGGTAGATAGAAAAGATTTAGAAGAAGAGATTGGAAATGCAAAATGGCTCAAAAACTAGGTTTAGATTTGGTCTACAAAAAAGCATGTTTTGTTGTGGCAGTACCTCCATCTAATAAAAGACTATGATTTTCATGAAAAGAGAATGGCTAAAAAGTCTGTTTTGAAAAATATGGGAAAGAATACTGATCAAATGGAAATTAGACCAGTTTGGATTAATGTTCAGAGAATAAATCATCAAAATAAATTTGTTCCATCTGCAGTCTTAACAAGGTCTGGAAAAGTACAAGTTAGTACTGCCAAGAAAAGCTCTCTAAGAGCAACAACATCAACAAGTACATTCAGACTAGTTAATATTGATTACCATACAAAAGGTCTTTTTATAAACCAACAGCACCAAATACCAGGATTTCAAATGAAAAATTTAATACTATCAGAGTAAATGGTGTTAATACTGCTGGGCAAACAGCAGTTAGTGCTGTTAAGGGAAATGGGGTCATTGTTATTAAGGCCTCAGCAGGTTGTGTTTGGAGACCTAAAATGATTGATTTAAATAATGTGTCCAAAGACAATAGTGGATCATGGGTCTCAAAAAGAGTAAATTATATTGATCCATAAGGAAGACTCAAGTTAGTAGTGGCTTGGGTCCCCAAGAGACACTGACTCTCTTACTTTTGTGCAAAGAAATCCACAACAAGCTTTGAAGAACAAAGGAATATTTAACAGTGGATATTCCAGGCACATGACAGGGAACAAAGACTTCCTTACTAACTATCAAGACGTTGATGGAGGTTTTGTTGCTTTTGGTGGAAGTGCTAGAGGTGGTAAGATAACAGGAAAAGGAAAGATAAGAACAGATAAGTTAGACTTTGAAGATGCGTTTTTTGTCAAAGAACTAAAGTTTAATCTTTTCGTTGTCTCACAAATGTGTGACAAGAAAAACAGTATTCTTTTCACAAAAACTGAATGTCTTGTTTTGTCTTCTTATTTTAAGCTACTTGATGCAAGCCAAGTACTGCTTAGAGTTCCCCGGCAAAACAATATGTACAGCTTTGATTTAAAGAATGTTGTTCCTTCTGGAGATTTAACTTGTTTATTTGCAAAAGCCAAAATTGATGATTCTAATTTATGGCATAGGAGGCTGGGTCATGTAAATTTTAAAACAATGAATAAACTTGTGAAGGGAAACCTTGTAAGAGGTCTTCCTTTAATTTTTTTTGAAAATGACTATACCTGTGTTGCTTATCTGAAGGGAAAGCAACACAAAGCCTCCTGTAAGGCCAAACTTGTGAGCTCTATCAGCTAACCCTTACAGATGTTGCATATGGACTTATTTGGTCTAACATCTGTTTGGAGCATCAACCATAAAACATATTGCCTTGTAGTGACTGATGACTTTAGCAGGTTTTGCTAGGTTTTCTTCTTAGCCTCTAAGGATGAGACTAGTAGTATTCTTAAGAGATTTATAACAGAAATAGAAAACCAATTAAACCATAAGGTTAAAGTAATCAGGTGTGATAATGGGACAAAATTCAAAAACATGGAAATAAATGAATTTTGTGGATTAAAAGGGATAAAAAGGGAATTTAGTGTTTCCAGAACTCCACAACAAAATGGAGTTGCTAAGAGAAAGAACAGAACTCTAATTGAGGTAGCTAGGACTATGCTAGCAGACTCACTTCTACCTACTGTATTTAGGGCTGAAGCAGTTAATACTGCTTGTTATGTTTTGAATAGGGTTTTAGTGACTAAGCCTCATAACAAGACACCCTATGAACTTATAATTGGCAGACCACCAAGCATAAGTTTCATGAGACCTTGTGGATGTCCTGTCACTATCCTAACTACCCTATACCCTTTAGGCAAATTTGTTGGGAAGGCTGAAGAAGGGTTTTTAGTAGGGTACTCTGTAAATAGCAAAGCTTTCAGAGTATTTAATACTCAAACCAGAAAAGTTGAAGAGAATCTGCATGTAAACTTTCTTGAAAATAAACCAAATGTTGTAGGACAGGGACCTAACTGGCTTTTTGACATTGATTCCTTAACAAATTCTATGAATTATCAACCAGTTACTGCAGGGAATCAAACTAACAAAAATGCAGGTCCACAAGAAGCTAATGGTAATACAGGTTTGAAGCAAAGTGTTGATGCTGGACAATCTGAAGAAAAGAATGTGTCTACTCAACAATATATTGTGTTCCCATTATGGTCTTCTATCTCTTTAAGCTACAAGAGCTCAGATGAAAATGATACAATTGATGATTTTGCTAGTGAACCTCCTGTACAAAAAATAGCAAGTGAGAATGAACAAGCCTTGAAGAATGTTCTTGATACGATGATGGATCAAGAGAAGGAGGCTTTAGAGAAATCAGATGCTGTTAGAAAAGAGATTGAAGCATAGTGCAACAAGGAGCTTCTTTAAAGGAAGGCTACTAAAGCCAGCAGTACTCACAGTTTTAATATTGTTAGCACACCAGTTTATGCTGCTAGTGCACCAAGAACTTCTAATGATGCTGGACCATCATCTGTTTCTCTTGGTAGATCATTTCCTCTTAATGTCAATGATCTTCTAGATGATCCTCTCATGCCTGATTTGGAGGATACTACTGAAGTTCAAAATACTGGCATTTTTAGCAGTGCTTTTGATGATGGAGATTTGGACACTTACAATTCTCCTTTTGCTGATCAAGTTATGGGTGCAGAGGCTGATTTTAACAACATGGAACCTTCAACTGTTGTCAGTCCTATTCCCACAACTATAATACACTCTATTCATCCTAAAGATCAAATAATTAGAGATCCAAAGTCAGCAATACAAACAAGGGACATGTCAAAGAAGAATTCTAGAGAACATGCTATGATAAGCTACATCCAAAACATAATAGGACAAATTACAAAGATTTCTAAAACTGCTTATTTGCTTGTTTCCTCTCTCAGCAACAACCCACAAAGATAGCCCAAGCCCTTGATGATGTAATCTGGGTTGAAGCAATGCAAGAAGAGCTGCTTCAGTTGGAAATCCAGAAGGTTTGGACACTAGTTGACCTACCTTATGGCAAGAAGGCTATTGGTACAAAGTGGGTGTATAGAAATAAGAAAGATGAAAGGGGTATAGTAGTTAGAAACAAAGCCAGGATGGTAGCACAAGGATACAAACAAGAAGAAGGCATTGATTATGATGAGGTATTTGCTCCTGTTGCCAGGATTGAAGCAATCAGGTTATTTTTGGCCTATGCCTCATTCATGAATTTTGTTGTGTATTAGATGGATGTTAAAAGTGCATTTCTCTATTATACTATTAAAGAGGAGGTATATGTTAGCCAACCTCCAGGTTTTGTGGATCCAGAATTTCCAAACAAAGTTTACAAAGTGGAGAAAGCCTTATATGGTCTACATGAAGCTCCTAGAGCTTGGTATGAGACTCTCTCTACCTATCTGCTAGATAATAGATTCTACAAAGGTCAAATTGACAAGACTTTGTTCATAAAAAGAGTCAAAGATGATATTTTACTGGTACAAGTATATGTAGATGACATCATCTTTGGTTCTACTAAAAAGTCTTTGTGTACAGATTTTGAGCAGATAATGCACAAAAGGTTCCAGATGAGTTCAATGGGAGAGCTCACTTTCTTCTTGGGTTTACAAGTCAAGCAGAAAGAGGATGGGATCTTCATTAGTCAGGACAAGTATGTTGGTGAAATCTTGAAGAAATTTGGTTTTTCTAGTATAAGGACAGCCAGTACTCCTATGGAAACCAACAAGGCTTTGACAAAAGATGAAGATGGTGAGGATGTTGATAGGATGTTGATATCCATTTATACAAGTCAATGATTGGGTCATTGATGTATCTTACATCCTCTAGACCAGATATTATGTTCTCAGTTTGTGCATGCTTAAGATTTCAAGTTCAACCAAAAGTTTCCCACTTAAATGCAGTAAAAAGGATCTTTAGATACCTAAAAGGTCGACCCAATTTAGGCCTTTGGTATCCTAAGGACTCTCCTTTTATATTGGAAGCTTTTTCAGATAGTGACTATGCAGGTGCCAGTTTGGACAAGAAATCCACAATAGGAGGTTGTCAATTTCTTAGTTCAAGGTTAATCTCTTGGCAATGTAAAAAGCAGATTGTGGTGGCTAATTCAACTACTGAAGCTAAACATATTGCTGCTTCTCACTGCTATGGTCAAGTGCTTTAGATCCAAAATCAGATGTTAGATTATGGATACAATTTTATGACCAGATAAAGATTCATGTTGTTAATGATAGTGCCATTTGTGTTGTCAAAGAATCCTGCTACATTCTAAAAACAAGCATTATAGATTCGGAGTCATTTTCATTTAGAGGTATGAGATGAGATTGATAGAAATGGTCATGTTACTCCGGATAATAATGTAGCTTGATTTTGCTCACTATAAGCTTTTGTGTGAGTAGATTAATTTTATGGTCGCAAGTTTTGAATGCTTAATCTGTTAGCTGCATGATCGCAGGTGAGGTTTAATGGTGTTTAAGAACATCAGTTTATACACAAGTCTACTAATTGGATTGAAGTGGAAGGTAAACATGTGATAATGCTGGGCTTAGCTTTCTTAATTGAAGTAAACTTTGTTTTGCTGATGCACAAGTTTTACGCTAGGCTTGGTTAGTATAACTTAGATGTCAGGGGTTTTGTGAAGTGTTTTGTTATGATTGTGTTAATTTTGTTTTTATTGTGGACTAATGCCTTGACATGGTTTGGAGATGCTCTTAGAAGAATTTGAAGCTTTAATATAATATCTTCAAATTTAAGTACTAGTATGTTGTTTTGGTTAACAGTTCTTAAATTATATTCATGGGCTATGCATAGATATGGATCCTCATGAATTCTCATATGTCTATCTAGTTATTTCTAGTGTGCTTGTGATGATCAAGCTGTTATGCATAAGTTATTGGATGAAACAAGTTAATATTGTTGGACTAATATTAATAATGCCAGGTTAATATTAGTACTGCTTTTATGTTGGTGCATAACCAAGCACTGAGGGTGAAGGTTCAACAACACCTGAACCCCAACCCCACACCCTCTCCTCACACCAAATTTTTCATGAACTAAACTTAAGCTCTCATTGACGCAACTACTCCATCTCCAACTACATATCAAAGAAAAAGAAAGACTCAAACACGTAGGAAAACCACAAAGGGACACTAGTTACCTCAGGCTAGTGTACCTAAAGAACTTGGAGTAGATGTGGACTGTTCATAATGGAGGTGGGGTACAGTGTGGAAAGGGGCTATCACTACTGTTGTTTGCTTAGATAGAAACACAGGACGTGATAACCATCTTTAAGACCTAATCTACG
Source organism: Tanacetum coccineum (assembly GCA_026074375.1). Lineage (NCBI taxonomy): Eukaryota > Viridiplantae > Streptophyta > Magnoliopsida > Asterales > Asteraceae > Tanacetum > Tanacetum coccineum. The sequence continues at coordinate 13,990 of BQNB010046704.1, forward strand.
GCAATGCTTAATGTTGACATTCCTCAGGGAATAGATACAGGTGGCAGTCCCAGGCGCTAAGACACTATAAGGGGTACTCCTGCTTAGACTAGGTCTGAGAGAGTGCTTGAAAAGCCCAATGAACCACCTCTATAAGAAGGTAAAATCTGGAAGTAGGTGGGAGGATGGAAACATTATTTAAATTGCAAGGCTAATGTACCAATTCACACCTCATGACTACAACTCTTCCAAGGTGGTTACCACACTTGGAAGTGATGAGGGTAGACTGATAACTACAGGAATTGTCTAACCTGCATGAAAAATTCTATTGAACTAGTGTATAAAATTGTCAAAACAGGTGCTTGACTTGGAGAAAGAGAAGGATGCTCAAACTGTGGAGATCCTCAGACTAATGAAATGAGTCAAGAGATTAGAAAGACAAAGGAAGTCAAGCAACTCACAACCAAGTGGAGGATAATACTGACTGTTGATCTTCAGATGGAAGATTTAGTTAAGGAGGATGCATCCAAAACCAGGAGGGTTTATTTGTAGTAGTGGACAATGATATTATGCAATTTCACACTTGTTTTGGATGGTAATCTATGATGGATTTCATATGCTGGTGAGAAAAAGTATCATGATCAAGAATTATTAAAGAGATGCTGAACTTGCAGTTAGAATCTGAAGATGAAAGTACTATGGCATTTGATGTTCATCACGTTTATCAACTTATTGCTTTAAAGAGTAGTAAAATGTTTGGAATATTCTGCTTATTGACCGAGATGATAAACTAAAGAAACTTGATGATGACAATGTAAATATCAAGTTTAGGGAGGATTGTTAGGAATTTTGAGTTTACTATGGCCATTTACTACTTTACTACTGCTGGTTCATGATTTGATACTCGCTATGAATATTTGTTGAATATATAACTAAGTCGTTTTTAGTATGCTAGTTTTATTAGTTAGATTATTAGATGAGTTATAGTTAGTATTGCTTAAGTGATATGCATGAGATATATTAGGAAGCATTTGTATGCTTAATCTGTAGCTGTATGATCTCAGGGGAGGTTAATGGTATATAAGAACATTGGATTATACACAAGTACTAATTGGATTGAAGTTAGAAGGTAAACATGATGATCTGTTACTTAATACTGCTGGGCTTAGCTGATACACAAAGTTTATACTGCTAGGCTTGGTTAGTACTACTTAGTTGTCTATGGGGGAACTTATGCGTGAACTGGTTTGGAGATGCTCTTTAGAACGATTTTGAAGCTTAATCTATATCTAAGATTTAGTACTAGTTTTTGTTTTGTTAACAGTCTTAACTTCTATTCTTGGGCTATATGCATAGGATGGATTCCTCATGAATTCTCACATGTTCTATCTATTTTTTATTTCTAGTGTTTGCTTGTGATGATAAGCTATGTTTTTGCATAGTTATTGGAGAACAAGTTAATATGTTGGACCTAATATTAATAGTGCAGGCTAATATTAAGTACTGCTTTTAAGTTTGATAGTGTTGGTTGCATAACATGCAAAGAGGGTGAAGGTTCAACAACACCCTGATCCCCATCCCTTACCCTCTACCTCACATACCAAATTTTTCATGAACTCAAACTAAAGCTCACATTGAGCAACTACTCCTTCTCATACTACATTTCAAAGAAATGAAGTACTCCAAACACGTAGGAAACACAAAGGACACTAGTTACCTCAGACTAGTGTACCTAAGACCTTGAGAAGATGAGGCCTGATGTTGTCCATAACTGTTGTGGGTTAACAGTGTGAAAGGGCTATTATACTGTTGTTAGCTTAGATGAAACACAGGACAGTGATAACATCTTTAAGACCCAATCTACGGCAATGCTTAATGTTGACATTCCTCAGGGAATAGATACAAGTGGCAGTCCCAAGCACTAAGACACTATAAGGGGTTACTCTGCTCAGATAGGTCTATGAGTGTTTATTTTCTGTTCAGTGCTTGAAATGCCAATGAACCACCTCTATCGAAGGTACACATCTGGAAGTAGGCTAAGGCAGGATGGGAAATCAATTTGAATTGATGGCTAATGTACAATTTTTTTCACACCTCATGATTCAACTCTCCAGGAGGTAACACACTCTGGAAGTGATGAGGGTAGATGAAACTACAGGAATTGAGACTATGTGTTATAAAATTGTCAAACAGATTCTTGACTAGGAGAAAGAGATGGTATGCTCAAATGTGGAGATCTCCAGACTAAATGAATAAGTCAAGAGATTAGAAAGAACAAAGGAAGTAAGCAATCACAACTAGAGGAGGAAATACAGACAGTTTGTTCTTCAGATGATGGTTTTATGAGGAGGAATGCATCCAAAACAGAGGAGGGGTTGTGAAATGGATATTATGCAATTTCACACTCTGTTTATGGATGGTACATCTATGAAGATTCATATGCTGGTAGAGAAAAAGTATCCACTGATCAAGAATTATTAGAGAAGATGCTGAACTTGTAGTTAGAAACTGAAAGAAGGAAAGTACATGGCATTTGGCTCATTCAAGTTCACAAATTAATGCTTGATGAGTTGTAAAATGTTTGAAATATTCCTATTAAGTGATCAGTGAAGCTTTAAACCTGAAGAAACTGATGATTGCAAGTAAAATATCAAGTTTTAGGGGTGGATTAATGGCAATTTTGAAGTTACTACGGCCAATACTACTTTACTACTGTGGTTCAAGATGATAAGGCTACTGAATAATTGAAGAATATAAACTAAGTCGTTAGTACTGCTGTTGTATTAGTTTTGTTATAGTTAGTATTGTCAGTAGTAAAAAGATAGATAATTAGTATGTCTAGTTTGTTTATTAGTCTGTTAGTATAAGATGTTAGTACTGCTTAAGTGATATGCATGAGATTATTAGGAATAGAATAGCTATGATCATTTAACGCGGTTTGTAAGCCCATTAGTGTTTTCCTTAGTGTATAAAAGGAACCTTACGGCATAGTTAGGGATATCAATCTATATAGAAAACACATATCTCATAGTTAGTTATTCTGTAACATTAGCAGGAGTATTTGCAATCAATATCATTCATCTTTAGTATTAATTGTTCTTCTCTAGTATGCAAGTTAGATTCCGCATATACTCCCCCCGGTAGTATTCACAATCAATTGTTTCTCATTATAAGTTCGTTGGCTTTTATCCAAGTTAACTAAGCTTTAAACAAGCTAAGATGGTCCGTTCAGAGGGACTTCACATTTTCATATCACTTAAGCTGTACTTACTTCTTTACTAATATTACCTAATAAACTAAACTAGCAGTACTAAGCAGTACTAATGATCTATCATTTTGTACTGGCAGTACTAACTATAACTAACAATACTAACTATTACAACTAGCAGTACTAACAACTTAGTTTATATTCTTTAATCTTCAGTAGCAGTATCAATCTTGAACCAGCAGTAGTAAAGTAGTACTAGCAGTAGTAACTCAAAATTCCCAACATCAAATTTCTTACTAAAGATGACACGCCTAAACTAGATCACAATTGACTAAACACAACATCAAATATAATCTACTTCTTCTTCCGACCACAGACATTTATATCCCAATAATCACAAATAGCTTGAAGGTTTTCAGGAATATCATAACCCTCATACACATCATCATCATCATCATCATCATATGTGTCATAATCATCATCCACTGTTGTTTCTTTCTATTGTTCCATCAAGCTCTTAGTACTATATTCACTTTTACTACCACTATTTAAGCTTGTTGATGCCATAAAACCAACAGTTTCATTAAACACTTCTTCTACTTCACCATCACTATCTGAATTAACTTTTTCAATGGCTTCCTATCGTCATCCACAAGCAAAGTTTTATATCCATCATTTGTCTCTCTATGTTATTAATCCTTTCTACAATAAGGATAGTAGTTGGACTACCAAACGCCTTAGATGACTTTGAATTCTTTACCATTCGTACCCAGATCATCATCATTCTTAACCAAATTAATTACATCAAAAGGGTTCGAAATACTTACCTCTTGTCTAGTCAATCCAACTTGCTTCTTCTTACCACTTGTGTTAGCACCATTCTTTTTAGAGATAGGTTGATAAACTTGTTTAGTCGGCTTAAACCCTAACTTCTGACCAACATGAACTTCTCTAGCAGTTTGCATGGATTCTTCACATTCTTCAATACATTCGAGACGATTCATTTAGGACAATCATCCAGGACGTGGCCAAAAACCTTGTAAGTTGAACACCTAGGAGGTTTGCACTCATACTCAACACGTATAGTGTATTAGTGGATAATTAGGCCCAATCCCGGTTTATGGGTTTTGGGTATTAGTATTTTAGCATTATAAATAATGGTCATTAATAAGATTATACCTACGGGGTTTATTCATTGTCTAACATGATATCAGAGACCATACCCTTACCCTAATTTTTTCTGTCAATCCACATAATCCAAAAAACCCAAAAAACCCAAAAATTAAAAAATATTTTGTCGTCATTCATTCCCCCACTTTAATCAAATACAACCTGTTTGCATGTATTAATTATTGTCGTGCTACCTTGGCTGTTTCAATTCCTTGTTATATTATTTCATACCACTTGATCAACGCATGGGTCGTAAATTCCATGGTGAGTTTCATACCACTTGAGCAGTTAGAAAAACAGAGAGAAGGATCCAACTGCTCCTGTTATACTACTACTACTACTATGGAGTTTGGTTTTAGATGAAGTGTGGGACTTTTAGGGATCACATCTATCGTTAGTTTTATGTATATATATATATATATATATGATAACATCAAATATTTAATACTTTTTCATATCAAATTCCCACGTTTATTGCACTGATTTATATTGTTTTGGTACTTAATTCGCTTATATTTTGTATTTTAGATAATTTTGGCAATAGAACGGAAAAGATGCAGAAAAACAGCTTTTTACATCAAAATCCGCATTATTCATGAGTTACGGCGTAATTGATACCATGATTACTCCTGTTGGGAATTATATTGATTTGATGATACAAAACAATGAAACAAAAGGAAAACAAAAGGATCAAAGTCGACATTATGGAATTCTGTTGGGATCAAAAGGCTTCATGATGATCTTGGAGTTAATACTGCTAGTATATATTACTACTGCTAATGGAAGTTAAGACTGCTCAGAGACTTAGAAGAAATACTACTAAGTAGTTAATACTGCTTGTATAAAAGTTACTACTATTAGTGTAACTTAGTACTGCTAGTGTAACTTAGTATTGCTGATGAAGAATGAAGAAAATATTCTAAGTAGTTACTACTGCTTGTACATAGTTAGTGCTGCTGGAATAAAAGTTAATGCTGCTGGTTACAACTGCTGAAAGATTACAACTGCTAAAATAATTTCTACTGTCAAAAGGATAAAGATGAAGATTGCTTATCAAGATTACTTACGGGATAAGTATGAGATATTTTTGTAAAAGATACGTATAAGTTATTTGTTTAGAAGATCATGATAACTTAGGAAAATATTGTAAGCCTGTTAGGACTCCTTGGTGTATAAAAGGAGGTCCTAGGGTATAAAGTTTAATGTACTAAAAATCATATCAATTTAGATATCTAGAAAAGTGTTATTTGTATCTTCAAGGTTTTGTATAACCCTAACACTATCAAGAGTGTTCGTATTAATATATTAAGGCTTAAAGTTTGGTATTACACAATCTTGTTTGTTACTGTTTTATTACTTATTCTTCTTAGTATCATAGACTAGATTCTACATAGTCTTTGATATATTTAATCAAAGTTTCTACCATAGTTGTCTTGGATTTATTCAATACAACTAAGCCTTTTATAAGCTAAGCAAGATCTATTCAAGTGGGATCAACAAGTGGTATCAGAGCTTGTTGAGAAACTTTGAATAAGAAGAACCATTCTACATACAAGATCTATAACAAGGAAGAGATGGATCTAGAAACTGTTCAAACCAGTATTACTGCAAAGTTGCCCATTCTCAAACAGGGTGAATATGATATGTGGAGGCTAAGGATTAAGCAATACTTTTAAGTACAAGACTATGCTTTATGGGATGTCATAGAGAATGGAAACTCATTCAAACCAGTACCTCAAACAACAACAAATGCTGATGGTTCCTTAACTTCACTAATACCAGGTCCTGTCACTACTAAAGAAAAGGCTCAAAAGAAGAATGATGTGAAGGCAAAAAGTATGTTACTGATGACACTTCCTAATGAACATCTAATGATATTTAATCAGTACAAGGATGCTAAGACTTTGTTTGCTGCTATACAAATAAGATTTGGTGGTAATGAAGCCACAAAGAAGAATCAGAAGACTTTTCTAAAGCAAATGTATGAGGACTTTAGTGCTCCAACACAGAAGTCCTCTTGACACTATTTTAACACTTTAAAGATTGTTAAGTCACTGGATATCTTTGGGTGAAAATATTTCACAAGAAGATCTCAATTTGAAATTTTTGAGAAGTCTGCCTTCTGCTGAATACTCATGTTGTTGGTTCTAGGAGTAATAAACCTGATCTAGACACAATGAGCTTTGATGATCTCTACAACAATTTCAAGATTGTTGAACAAAAGGTTAAAGGAACTGCAAGCTCAAGATCAAGCTCAAGTTCTCAGAATATAGCTTTTGTATCATCCCCTAGAAGTACTAATGAAGTTAATATTGCTTATGGAGTTAGTACTACTAACACTCAAGTTAGCCCTGGTAGCACTCAAGTCAGCACTGCTAGTACTCAAGTTAGTACTGCTAACTTAAGTGATGATACTATTTATGCATTTTTGGCCAGTCAACCAAATGGGTCTCAACTTATATATGAGGACCTTGAAAAAATCCATGAAGATGACATAGAAGAGATAGATTTGAAGTGGCAGTTTGCATTGCTAAGCATGAGGACAAGAAGGTTTTTCCAAAAAACTAGTAGAAAGATCACTATCAATGGAAGTGACACAGCTGGATAAGACAAGTCTAAGGTGGAGTGTTTCAACTGCCATAAGATGGGATACTTTAGAAGGGAATGCAGAGGACTGTAAATGTAGAAGAAACTTCTTCCAAAGCCATGGTGGCTATTGATGGAGCTGGTTTTGACTGGAGCTATATGACAGATGATGAAGTCCATACAAACATAGCTCTTATATCTTTTTCAGACTCTGAGGTACATAATGACAAAACTTGTTCAAAAACCTGTCTAAAAAGCTTTGAAACTCTTAAAACTCAACTTGATGATTTAAGAATAGAGCTTATCAAATCTGAGTTCAATTTAGCCACTTATAAAAGAGGGTTGGTATCTATAGAAAAACAACTTGTCTTTTACAAAAAGAATGAGGTTATTTTTTATCAGCAACTTGCTGTTCTTAAAAGAGATATCTCATATAAAGACTCAGAACTTAGTATGCTTAAAAGTGAGTTAGAAAAGCTTAAGCAAGAAAAAGAAAGCAATCAACTTAAAATTGAAAATTTTGATAATGCATCTAAAAGTCTAGACAAATTAATAGGGAGTCAGATAACTGATAAAAGTAGAAAGGGTGTGGGGTTTGTAAGCTATAATGCTATTCCACCTCCCCATACAGGGTTATTTTCACCCCTAAAATTTGATTTGTCCAACTCTGGTCTAGAGGAGTTCCAACAGCCTGAGTTTGAAGGCTATGGACCTCAGACTAGTGAGAGTGTTAGTGAAGATATTTCTAATGAGGTTAGGGAATCTCCTGATGCCCCATTGGTTGAGGAGTTGGTGTCAGATGATAAATTAGAGAAGAAAATTATTTTTCCTACCGTTGCTAAGATAGTATTTGTTAGACCTAAACAACAAGACAAACCAGTTAGGAAATCAGTTAAGTATGCTTAAATTTACAGATCACAAAGTCTTAGGGGAAATCAAAGAAATTGGAATAATCAAAAGTCCCAATAGCTAGGAAGTGACTTTGTGATGTACAATAAAGCTTGTTTTGTCTGTGGAAGTTTTGACCATGTGCAGACTGACTACAATTACCATTAAAGGGAAAGGGTGGTATCTGGGAATAATTATACAAGGGTGAATAACAATTATTCTGCTAAACAGGCTCACCCTAGTACTCGTAGGAACATAGTTCCAAGAGTTGTTTTAATGAAAACTAGCCTAAGACCACTTAATACTGCTATGCCTGTTAATACTGCTCATCCCAAAACTACAGTTTATAGTGCTAGACCAATGTCACATTTTTCTAAATCAGCACAATCAACTGTAAAGAGGCCCTATCAAATAAGAACAGCATTAACTAACAAAAATTTTAGCCAAAAAGTTAATACTGCTAAGGGAAAATTTTATACTGCTAGGCCAAAAGCAGTTAATACTGCTAGGCCAAATTTAGCAGTAGTTAATGCTGTTAGGGAAAATCAGGTTAATGCTGTTAAGGCCTCAGCATGTTGGGTTTAGAGACCTACCAAACTTAATAGTGCATCAATTACTTTGAAGAGACATAATTATGTTGATGCACGAGGCAGATCCAAGTCAGTGATGGCTTGGGTCCCCAAAGGAAACTAATTTCCTTATTTTTATGTGCAGGGTCATCCACAAAAAGAAGATCAAGGCTATGTTGACAGTGGATGCTCAAGGCACATGACAGGGAACATGTCCTATCTCTCAGACTTCAAGGAATTTGATGGAGGATATGTTACCTTTGGGGGAGGAGCCAAAGGAGGGAAAATTACTAGTAAAGGAACTCTTAAAACTGGTAAGCTTGATTTTGAGGATGTGTACTTTGTCAAGGAGTTACAGTTTAACCTTTTTAGTGTTTCACAGATGTGTGACAAAAAGAACAGTGTTCTTTTTACTAACACTAGATGTTTTGTTCTGTCTCCTGACTTTAAGTTAGCTGATGAAAGTCAGGTTTTACTTAAAGTTCCTAGCAAGAACGCACAGTGTTGATATGAAGAATATTGTTCCTAAAGAGTGTTTAACTTGTCTTTTTGCAAAGGCCACACTTGATGAATCAATGCTATGGCATAGGAGGCTAGGTCATGTAAATTTTAAAACTATTAATAAACTTGGTAAGGAAAATCTTGTGAGAGGTTTACCTTCAAAACATTTTGAAAATGACCAAACTTGTGTTGCTTGTCTTAAGGGAAAGCAAGATAAAGCCTTTTGTAAGTCTAAGATTCGGAACTCTTTTACTCAGCCTTTATTCATGTTGCATATAGACTTATTTGGTCCAACTTTTGTGAGCAGCTTAATGAATAAGAAATATTGTCTAGTTAGCATTAATGATTATAGCAGATTTACTTAGGTTTTCTTTCTAGCAACTAAGGATGAGACTAGTGGCATTCTTAAAAGCTTTATAACTAAGGTAGAAAATCTAGTTGATAAAAAAGTAAAGATAATCAAATGTGACAATGGAACAGAGTTCAAAAATAGAGTCATGTATGAGTTTTGTAAAAAGAAAGGTATTAAGAAGGAATTTAGTATAGCTAGAACTCCTTAACAAAATAGTGTTGCTGAAAGGAGAAATATGACACTAATTGAGGCTGCTAGAACCATGTTAGCTGACTTTAAGTTACCTACTACATTTTTAGGCTGAAGTAGTTAATATTGCATGCTATGTGCAGAATAGGGTATTAGTAGTTAAGCCTCATAACAAGACCCTTTATGAATTGTTTAAAGGTAGAACACCTGCTCTAAGCTTCATGAGACCATTTGGGTGTCATGTTACCATTCTTAATACTTTAGATTATTTAGGCAAGTTTGATGGAAAGTCAAATGAAGGATTCTTTATTGGATACTTAATGAATAGTAAGGCTTTTAGGGTATACAACATTAGAACTAGGAAAGTAGAAGAAAACTTGCATATTGTTTCCTATCCCAGGAAGAGCCCAAAAAGGTACTCTAAGCATTAGAAGATTCAAGCTGGATAGAAGCTATGCAAGAAGAGCTTCTGCAGTTCAAGTTACAACAGGTTTGGACCTTGGTGGATTTACCACATGGCAAAAGAGCCATCGGTACTAAATGGGTGTACAGGAACAAGAAAGATGAAAGAGGTATTGTGATTAGAAATAAAGAAAGGTTGGTTGTACAGGGTTACACTTAAGAAGAGGGAATAGATTATAATGAGGTCTTTGCTCCAGTTGCTAGGATTGAAGCAATTAGGCTGTTCTTAGCCTATGCCTCATTCAAAGACTTTGTAGTATACCAAATGGATGTGAAGAGTGCATTTCTGTATGGCAAGGTTGAAGAGGAAGTTTATGTCTGTCAACCTCTAGGGTTTAAAGATCCAGAGTTCCTTTATAAGCTTTATAAGGTACAAAAGGCATTATATGGTCTACATCAAGCTCCTAGAGCCTGGTATGAGACTTTGGTTACTATTTATTAAGAAATGGATTTTTAGAGAGAGAACAAAGACAAGACTTTGTTTCATTAAGTGTCAAAGTGATATTCAACAAGTTCAAGTATGATGTTGATGATATCATTTTTGGTTCACTAAAGAAGGGAGTTATAGCACTGAGTTTGAGAAATTGATGCACAAGAATTTCTCCAGATGAGTTCTATGGTTGACGCTTAAAAAAAAACTTTCTTCTACATGACCTATAAGTGACAGAAAGATTATGGGATTTTCATCAGTCAAGACAAGTATGTGGATGAAATTTTGAAGAAGTTTGGTTTTTCAAATGTGAAGACAACAAGTACACTATGAAGACTTCAAAGCCTTTGATGAAGGATGAAAATGCTAAAGATGTTAATGTTCACTTATATAGATCAATGATTGGCTCATTGATGCATTTAACATCTTCAAGGCCTGATATAATGTTTGTTGCATGTGCTTGTGCAAGATTCTAAGTCACACCTAAAGTTTCACATCTTTATGCTATGAAAAGAATCTTTAGATACATGAAAGGTCAACCTAAATTGGGCCTTTGGTATCCTAAGGACTCATCATTTGATTTGGAAGCTTATACTGATAGTGACTATGCTGGTGCAAGTTTAGACAGGAAATCCACAACAGGAGGTTGTCAATTTCTTGGAAGCAGATTGATTTCATGGCAATGCAAGAAGCAAACTATAGTTGCCAACTCTACTACTGAAGCAGAATCTGTGGCTACTGCTAGTTGCTGTGGACAAGTTCTTTGGATTCAAAATCAAATGCTAGAGTATGGATACAATTTCATGAATACCAAGATTTTCATTGACAATGAAAGCACCATTTGCATAGTTAAGAATCTAGTGTTTTACTCAAAGACTAAGCACATTGAGATTAGACATCATTTTATCAGAGATTCCAATGAGAAGAAGCTTATTCAGATGATCAAGATTCATACAAATCAGAATGTTGCAGATTTGCTCACAAAAGCATTTGATGTTGGCAGATTTTAATATCTGATTGCATGTATAGGAATGCTTAACCTCTGAAGTATTGATTGAGGGGAGGTTAGTTATGTTAATATGCAGCGGATTATACATAAATGATGATTGAAATAGAATGGAACAACAGCTAATGATGAAATTCAAGTTCGTGTTCTTGGCCTAACTTACTACAGGTAAGTATAATTAGTACTATTGTTATAATTAATCCTGTGAGCATTAAGAGAAAACAAAAACAGAAAGAGAGAAAAAGTATGCTTAAAAGAATTGAGAGAAATCAAAAATAGAAAGAGAGAAATAGTGAGCTAAAAATAGAAAGAGAGATGTGTGAAACAAAAATAAAAAGAGTGATTTTGTAAGCTAAAAGAAATAAGAGAAATTGGTGAGAATGAAAAATAGAAAGAGGGATGTGTGACATAAAAAAAGACAGAGTGATTCAGTAAGAAAAAGAATTGAGAGATATAGTGAGAATAAAAATAGAAAGAGAGCTTGTGAGAATCAAAATTGAAGATGGAAATGTTTTTTGGAACAAAATTGGAATTAATACTGGTGACTCAAAGTTAATGCTGTTAGGCATACACTTACAACTGCCAGTATTAGTTAATGCTGTTAGGCATAAACTTACTACTGCTGGTTAAGTTAATGCTGCCAGGCATAACTTACTACTGTTGGGTCAGTTAATACTGTTAGGCTTAACTTATTACTGCTAGTTCAAGTTAATGCTATTGAGGGTGATTTCATAATTACTTCAATTGAGAGTTTCATTCAATCACTTAATCGTTTTCAATCTTTGTTATACCCTCTAATCATAAACCCTAACTCAATTTCATTCTTAATCATTAAAACCCAACATCAATGGCTGCCCTAAAGTTCACTAGTTCACACAACATGGTCGCATTCTTAGATAAAACCACTGAAAGTGATGGATTCGAGCAAATTGTAGATTTTTTGAACGCACATCCTACCAAATATGCGTTAATAGTTAATCCCACAATCTATACTGCATGTATTGAGCAATTCTAAGCTACTACAAAGGTAAAAACTTTTAATGGAGAAGTGCAGATTTAAGCCCTAGTGGATAAGAAGAAGGTGATCATCACTAAAACAAGTATAAGAAGAGATCTTTAACTTGCTGATGAAAATGGTACTGAATGTCTACCCAATGCTACCATTTTTGCAGAACTGGAAAGAACGAGGTATGAAAATCTTACACAAAAGCTTACATTCTATAAAGCTTTCTTTTCACCTCAATAGAAATTTCTTATCCATACAATTCTGCAATGCTTTAGTGCTAAGACTACTGCTTGAATTAAATTTAGTTGCACTAGGCCATCGCTGTAATTTGTCATGCCATAAACCAAAGATTTAACTTTTCCAAGTACATTTTTGATAATATTGTGAAGAACTTAAAAGGTGGTGTTAAATTTCTAATGTATCCAAGGTTTGTGCAAGTATTCCTGGATAAACAAGTTACAGGAATGTCCAACCATAAAAAGATTTATGTTACACCTTCTCACACTAAGAAGGTTTTTGCTAACATGAAGAGGCAGGGAAAAGACTTTTCTAGTCGGGACACACCTCTATTTCAACAAGATTGTTCAAGCACAAAAGAGGTGAAGGTTCTATAATGCCTACAGTTCCCCAACACCACACCCACTATTAATCGATCCATCAAACATCTAAACCTAAAAAAAATAGACTAAATGAAACAAAGGAAGGAAACTGAAGTTTCTCAACCTAGTGATCTTACAGAACGCAGTCAACAAAAAAACCCCCCCATACGGGGAGCCCTTGGACAAAAAGCGTGTCCGTGGCTTGACACCATCATAATCCAGAACACAAGGCAAAGAACACCACTAATGGACGTTTTGGAAATCATAACTTCTTGCAATTGTTTAAAAAATAAATAAGTTTACCATGATTTAAAGAAATTAAACATTAGCAGAAGCATAAGTTAAAATCTGGTAGCGGAATGTATAATTTGTATTTTTTTTAAAAGACAACGAGTATAGATATTTTAGATAAGCTTGAAAGAGTACAATTGCACGTAACTCCACATAGCATCATCAAGAAGTCCAAAGCTAATCACCTGAGAAAAACATGCTAAAAACGGTCCAACATAAAGTTGAGTGAATTCATAGGTTTAAGTAAAACATTTATGAGGACCAAAAACGTTTAGTGTAAAGGACATCTTCACACAATGTTATTACGAAATACATTTAATAATCAGAAAAAGTTCAACTCAAAGTATGTGGACCACAAGTTCCATTACGCACGAGACATAAAGGAGAACAAACTTCACCATCCAAAGCACAATTCGAACAATTAATACCGATACATCTAACTCACCAGAAACAGTATATGAACCTTTGTTTTTTTTTGCGCTAAAGCTCATGACCCTGAACTAAAAAGTCAACAGTGCAAGCTTCTTACCTGTTGCGATAGTATCCTAGCCCTAAACCGGTGGTCCCAAACCAAAGACCACCATAGTGTAACAATTCGTCATGACAAATATCCGTTCGTTCATCTGACTACAAAACAAGTAATGCATGCATACCCGTAAAGGGATAAAATTAGTCCCCAATAGATCTATTTAATCATCGCCGCGCTCCCTCAACCCGGTCCTCCTGGTCGAGAAATTATCAGTTCCATGAAATTGGGCATATTCGTGGTTTGTTTATGCAACTTAGGCAACACGTAATAGGAATATGGAACTGAAAACACATTGTGTCAATGAAGAAATAACCATTTTCTTCATAACAACTTTAAATACTTAATTCCCATACGTAGAAAGAGTGGAATATCAATCAAGAAACCCGTTTGTAATTAGTGTGAAAACAGTTTGAAATTCGGTAACGTAAACAATTTTGTAAACGATCAATGTTTCTCACCCCAAAGATAGGAAAACATTTATTTTCAACAACAGTAAAATGTGGGGCTATGAACTCACCTTGATGTTGCAGAGCAACTAGCAGAAATGCAAATATTAAGCACAGCACAAACGGAGAACAGAATGGCTCGACCAAGACGGATGCCTCTTAACTTAACGGCTAAAACCCATTAGCTTGGGTTGATGAAATTTGGGTTTACCGATGGATGAGTACATCAACGCACTAGTTTGATAAAGGATTTGGATTCAAGTTGGAAGAGTTTTGGTGTTGGTTAAATAACATAAATCGAAAAAACACTCCAGCAAAGTATTAATATATTCCGAATATATATTACCTATGATAAAAATGAAAAATTATATAATTTCATATGGTGAAATATATAATTAAAGACAAACATTCAAAAAGGAAAAGTCTCAGTATATAATAACTTGACAAGTATTATATAAGAAACGTAGTAAAAATAATGGTAAAAATAGAATTTCTAACGCGTTTTCGAAGGTCACTAATTAAGTTAATAAAAAGTTCTTGCGTAAAAGTAAATACACGTTTTAAAGTTATGAATTTGATAAATGACGTTTTTAAAGTTTTTACAAAACTTATTATTTTATTTATTAGAATTATAAAATATATTGTCATAATATATATAAGTGTTTCGTTGCGCATATTTGAACTAAACTGGTTGTTTTGTTTATAAAAGTATAGATTTCGTTTAATTTACCGATTATTGTAAAATAAACACTTTAATAATCTTAAAAAAAAAAAAACGTATATAACTTTGTCATTTTATCGGGTTTCTAAAATAGTATAAACTTTAATGAAAATTTACTAAGTATAAAGATTTTTAGAAATTTCGGCATGACTTTGCCGTTTGTACAATGTTTCCCTTGTTTTACAAAACTCAACATTTTCCCACTTTAATCAATCCATATTGCAATATATTCCGCGTGTTTTATTATATAACTAACGAAATCAAATTATTAACAAAGTATAGCAAAACCACACACACCCCTTATTGGGGCTGCTGTCCCAAACGCACCCTTAGGGGCGGTTAGACAGCGAACCAAACGCCCCTGTTGGGGCTGTTAACCCAAGAGCCAAACGCCCCTTTTGGGCAGTTATTAAAACGCAAATCAAACGCACCCATTAAGTTAGGGTGTTTAACCACAGAAACAAACACCCCTGTGCTACAGTAAAAATGCAGATCCAAACGCCCTAATTGGGCTGATTTATACGCAAAAACAAACACCCCTTAATATTTACATAATACAAATAAAATTTGTAAAACCAGAAAACAAACACCCTTTAAAAATTAATAATAATACAAAAAAATGAATTTACAAGTAAACCAACCACCCAAAGGTAGAGGTGGTGGTGGTACGCGGCTGTGACAACCGCGGTGGTGGCTCTTGGTGGCCGTCGTGGGTGATGTTCGGCTGTGGTGTGGCAGCGGCTGAGCCATGGAGACTGAGTCGAGGTGGTAACCGGCTGGAAATGATGGCGAGGTAGGGAGATGGGGGCCGACGAGGGTGGTGGCATTTGCGGTGGATCTGGTGGTGGGTGTGGACATGTTGATGATGATGTCGTGGTGAGGATGACGGTGGTTGAGCCACAGTGGTGTCGAAGTTGATGGTGGCTGCTACAGCCGTGGTTGTGGTGGGGTGTAGGTGTTCGTCGGCTGGAGTAGCGACGAGGAGGGTGGTGTTATAGTGGCTGCGGTGGGGAGGCAGCCGGAGTAAGGGTGAGCGGCGTGAAGGCGCGTGACAAGGGGGATCGAGTAGATATGGTCATGAGGATAACATTTGATTTCGACCGGAACGCTCGCCGGAAAACTTTTCCGGCGGCGGCGGTATGGTGGCCGGCGGCGGCGGCAGGCGGGGAGGGTGGCCGGATTTTTAGGGAAGATGGAGGAGGGAGAGAGAGAGTTTATAGGTGTGTGTGTGTTTTGTAGAGATGGAAATGAAATAAAAGTTATATTTATATATATATATATATTAAACTTTAAAATGAAAGTGTCAAGTTATAAATAGTTTAGGGTTCATTTTGTAACTTTTTAATGAGTTTTTGATAATTATCGTTTCGGGACTCGTTTGAGTGACTTAACGGATGAACCAACGCACGAAACTTGCGCCATTGTCATCCAAATCATTTTTCCGATAAAAATGAGTATTTATTTGGTAGTATTTCACAAATATTTTCATAACATTTATAAAAATATTCGTCATTTATTTAATGAACCGGTTACGTCTCGTCCGAAATAGAAATAAAAATAATTTCTAACCCATATATTCGCGTTATCAACAAACGTTTTCGAATAAAATGATGACTAAATTTATTAAATATTTTTATTTAATAAAACTGTTAATTAAATATAATTTAATTATTTCCTCGTTTCTAAATCTTGCGAGGGCATTTCAGTCACCTTCTGACTGTTTTCGGGTCTCGGTCAAAACTAAAAAGTTGTCAGGAATGTCGTTTTACATCAAATTGCTTTAGAGTCTGAATCGTGAAAACGTAATTTAGCGGGTCGTTTTTGATAAATCAATTTGGGAATAAAATATATCTTCTCGTTTTCAAGTCAAATAAGTTAGAAAAATAAAATAACCAACGAGAGATAATAATAATTATTAGTATTTATAATTTAAATACGTTTCAAAAGATTACCGACTACACGGTAATCGTTTTTATGTGACCGTAAAAGGTCAAAAAGTCAAAAGTCAAGTCGGAACCAAAAAGTCAAAGGGTAAAATAGTAATTTAAAATATCGAAAATTGCGGGGTGTGACAGTACCTACCCCTTAAAGGAATCCCGTCCCGGGATTCGATTTTTGTTAACCTATTGTGTGATTAGGAACATATTTAGGATTTAACAAATCCGTTTTTAAACATGGCGTTGAAAATTTTATTCAGCAAAATTCAATGTTTTGACACTTCTTAATATACAATAATTTTGGCTAAGTTTGACCAGGTTATTTAATTCATCAACATGAGTATTTTAGAAAAATATCATTACAAGTTTTGTGGTTGATATAACATGTTATAAGGAAAGTCTATTGATAGTGAAAACATAAAAGGAGAAAGTGTAGACGTGTGGGTATGTCTGTATAAGGGTTTAAATGTTTTAGGGCAGAGATATCTGTAAGGACCGGTGATTAATATCGAACGAGGCTAAAAGATGTAAGTATTCAACTTACTTAGAAAGTACGAGGAAGTATCGTGACTCAACTCACCTTAAACAAAGGAGGAGAATAAAGTATAACCGAACGGCTCTAATCGCGACTTAATATAGATGCGACAGGAAAATGATTTCATAACAATAGCAATGCAGTAACTAGGTTAGCACGTTTTCTCTCTTGATATCTCCAACTCTTTTTATTTTTAGTATTTAATTTTGTTGTTATTTTTAACTCCTTTCAATTCAAATCAAAAACCATTTTAAAAACGTGACATTTCAAATTAAAACTAATTACAACTTAGCTCTTGGGACGACTTTGGATTTACCATTCTATACTACCCACGATTAGGTTCTCTGCCTGTTAGTGCGTTGTCAGGTAGAGCAAGTTCTAGAAGTTATATACTACCGGTACACTCATATAATTTAATATCATTGTTTAACTCCAGAAAAGGTGACAAAACCACATATACACGTCCGTAACGACGGCATAGACATAAATGATTGCTCATTCTCTAACTCGAGAAGCTTAGAGATAATAAACTATCTTGGGCATCAATGGTGGATACCCGAATTCCTAAAGATCTAGGGGCGTAAACCTCATAATTTTTGGGGTGAATTCAATTGAGTGGAAGGGTTTTTGTGCTAGTCGTATAATTCCCTATCAATAAGACGCTCTAGCTACTTAGTTTCACCGGTTATGTGATGAAAATTTTAAATTTGGGTCAAAATTTCCCTTTACGATTTATGTTTCGATAGATAACTCATCATTTTAAGTTCAAGCAAAGACAAATGGTGGAATAGTTTCTAAGGCTTTTATTTCCCCTTACACTTATTTTGAACATTGTCCCCAATGTTCTACAAAGTACCCGTAAACGAATAAAGGGAAGAGAAAAGAGGGCGAAAGAAACTAATACTCCCCTGGTTATGCTCAAATTTGGAGAAAGAACGTTGATCCCGACTAAATCGTCATCCAAGAATTGTCCTCATGAAACTCCTAAGAACTCACGGGTTTCTCCTTATCAAATATAACCTGCAAATCAAAGACAAGGTGCAGACATACCTAGCGTAAAATCGTCGAGAATAATAGACATACAACTATATAACTTTACGCTTTGACTCAACAGCAGACTTATTATTAAAAAGATAGGATGAATGTGTTAAAGTTATTTGTGGTTTACTGCAGATCTTTTAAGTAATGTACAAATTCTAGAAATTATACAAAAGATTTGAAAATAAAAATATTTTTTTTATGTACTGGAGGGGGGACACCGTCTGGAAAATCCAGACGCCGTCTCCACTAACTGTAGAGAATTATTTTTTTCTCGTTCAAAATTTTCTGCACGCATATCCATTAAGTATTTCCTACAAAAATTATACTGCAAAACCACAAAAAATATTAAACACAAATGTTGAACCCACTTCAAATAGAATCGAAATTCCTTATGCTTGTTTAAGGTTTAGTTATATTAGATAAATCTAACACAACTATAGTAGAAACTGTGTTTGAATGTATTAAAGATTATGCGGAATCTAATCTTTAATATTAAGAAGAATTATCAATGAAACAGTAATTCAATGAACATACAATTCATCAAATAAGCTCCAATATTATTAATGATAATAATACGAATACTCTCAAAGTATTAGGGTTACAAAGACCTTGAAGCTATGAATATAAAAATGTCAAATAATACTCTCAAAAGATTGATACAAGAATATGCAAAACTCTAATGGGCCCTGGATCCATACTTTTATACACAAGGACATTAGGTTGGCTTTACAATACTTTCCTAAGTATCCATAATCTTTTCTATAAACAACTAATACATATCATATAATCATACTATCAACAAACAGTCCTAACTTATTAAATAACTTATTATAGACCACTCTTTAACATGAGCATTACTAATATTCACAGGCAGTATAACATTGTGCAAGCAGTAGCACAAACACTTAGCTACTTTCACGTAAGCAGTAACTAATATTCAAATAGCATAGTAAAACACTAGCATATTTTCTTTAAAGTTATGAGCAGCACTAAATCCAGCTGAGCAGCATTAACACAAACATGAGCAACAGTAATTCAAACAACATCAAGAAGACTTTTAATCCCAACAATCCTCCCCTAAACTTGATATTCTTCTTCAAAATCATCAAGTTTCTTCATTTAAAGCTTCATTACAACACCAGGAGGATGCTTCCAAACACTTCTTTACTTCTTAAGCTGTTTCATGATGAATTTAAGAAGCTGATAAGCCATTTTACTTTCATAATCAATTATAAGCTTCTTTTCCAACATCATTGAATAGTATAAGTGGTGCAAGGGGATACTCTTCTCTACTAATAACATATAAATCTGCACAATTTGCAATACACAAGGAATGTCTCCACAGGAGTCATACAGCTTTCCAATTCAACACTTTGTAATTCATGTTGATTTCCTTCAATAACTTTACTTCTCAATGGTTGGTTCAAACATTGTTTTCAAATTACCCCATAACAACAAATCCAAGTCTTCCACTGGTCTTGTTGACTCATATTGAGCTTTTACCAATCTGTACAAATCTTCCAAATCTTCCCTGTTAAAACTTTTAAGCATTTGAATATAGAACATGTACATTTGAGACTTGTCATCTGCTCTTATTATTTGATAATAGCTTTTTCTTCCTTCTTTATAAATCTTCCAGTCAACAATCGTTGGAGACTTAACAGCCAAAGGTATAACATCAATTGCTACTTCATCTTCATCTGGAATGATTTTCATTAACTGTTTAGCCAGCTGTATTCTTTTGTCATCTTGGTAAACCTTTTGCTTCTTTATACTCTCTTAATACCACTCAGTTCCTGCTCTCTTTTCTTTTGCCTTTCACCTAACTTGTTCGTAAAGTCTTCAAACCGAATTTACCCTTTGAATGCTCTGTCAAACATCTATTGGATAGAATCAAACTCTTTTAACTTCAAATCTTTGAGCTTGTATCCTTCTATGTTGTTTAGGTAATTACACATTATCTTTCTCTGTTGAGCTTTGTTAGTGGTATTGTTTATTTTCCTCTTCTAATCATTTAGCTGCATAAATGATTTCCTTCTTTTCTCTTAAGAGTTTGTTGAAATAATGTAGCCTTTCATAATAAGAGAACAACTCTCTTGTTCCTATTATCTTGCAATTCTTTCAGCCATTGATGCTCCTAGCATCAATCTTTTTCCCTGTATACATCTCATGTTTCAATAAGCAATATTGGCTTCTTCTTCTTTTTCACTTTCTCTCTCTGCAAGTCTTTCTTCTTTATCAAATTTACTTGAAATATTTAAAGCCACTTTCTTCATCCAAGCCTAATTAGAATCTTTCTTGTTCATAAGCTTCACAGGTTCTATCAAATCCCATTACCTTTGTCCTAAATGAATTGTTGTGAAGATATTTTGTGAATATTGTTGTTGTAGATCACCATAGCTCTTGGATAACAATCCCTTCTTCTTCGGGTTTTTGTATTTTTCATTTCTTACAAAACTTGAGCCAAAGTAATATCATCAACAGTTGTATCAAACACCTCCTCACCAGCAGAAACATCACATCATGACACTAACCAGGGAATTTCTTCATCGCATCAGTAGCATCATCCTCCCCTGTTTGGATGCATCCCCCCACCTAAACTTTCTTCCATTATCAAAAGATTCTACCCTACAGTCAAACCAACTTTGGTATAATCCTTCAGCACCGATGAGTCTTGACCCTAATCTTCTTTGCAAGCTTCTTGACCCTACCTTTTCAAACTAGCAATCTATTATGTTTAGTGGGAGGAAGTTGGGAGAGGGGAGGTTGCTTTGTCTTCTCCAAATCAAGAACCACGGTTTTGAAAAGTGTACAAATGGCCAGTTCAATTACCATCAAGTTTAAGTCTATCCTCATCACTTTGAAGTGTGTTACCTCTTGCGAGCAGTGAATTATTAGAATGTTTAGATACACTCTCAAACCTAGTTTGAGCAATAGTATCCCCCATGGTTTCTTGGTGTCAGGGACCACCACTTGAATTAGTTCCTTGGGAACTAGATTCATTAGGTGTTACCTTGGATTAGGTCTTATTTATGTTACCACTGTCCTGCTCTACTTCTAAGCTAGAAGCACTAGTGGCAACCCTCACCAAATTGTCACCCAACTCCTTATGGATAGCCTCATCTGCAACATTTTCAATAGGATCACTAGACTAAGGTACCTAAGTGTCCTTTCTTTTAGGTTCCAATGTGTTTGGAGTCCTTTTGAGAAGAGTATGTTGAATAAAGGTGGGTGGGTGATAGGGATCAGTTAGATTAGCTGAACCTTCACCCAATTGTGATTGGTTTTGTACCATCATTGTTTGAAAAAAAAGGTGTTACTCTACTAGAAAAACCTTTGCATACCCTTCTCATATTTCCAAAAATCTTTTTAGTGTGAGAGGGTGCAATATATATTCTCTTATGAGTTTGCATCCCATCAAGTTGTTGGTTTAAAAATATTTGTATAAACCTTTGATACATAAAAAATTTGCCACAGAAATTATCCAAGTTTCTAATCATACTTTCAAAAATAAATTTTGAAAAATTGAATTTCTGATTTGCAGCTAAGCAGATACGCAGATGCCATAGTACTACGAAACTACATTCCAGACATAGTTTTGGAATTAGACACTATGAAATAGTAAAATTAATTAGAAATTTCCATTGTGGAGGGAAAAGTAATGTTTATAAAAAGTAAGTTTTTTAGTAAATTTTTCATCACCCCATCATGTAAAAATTGTTCACAAATGTAGAAATTGTGGTAAACAATCAACACCTTCCTCATCTGCTAGTTAAAGATCTCTTCTAACAGATGATTCAGTGATGATTATCTTCTTGCCATCTATTAGGGAATGTAACTGTTCCTCCCCATTGATAGTTTTGGCCATGACAGTAGTCCAGAATTGTTCAATGCAAGAAATATATATAGTAAGATTAATCGTTAATGCATACCTTATAGGGTGTGCATTCAAAAAATCTACAATTTGTTCAAACCCATCACTCTATGTGGGTTTAGAACACAAACGCGACCATATTATGATATCGTGCAAACTTTTAGAGTCGTTTGGTTGGTTTAAAGATAATGGATGATAAAATTGAGTTAGGGTTTGTAATTAGAGAGTATTTGAAAGAATGAAATTGATTAAATGATTGATTGAAACCCTTAATCGAAGTATTTATGAAAAATACCCTCAACAACCCAGCAGTAGTAACTCAGCAGTAGTAAGTTATGCCTAGCAGCATTAACTTTGAGTCACCAACATTAACTCTAATTCCATTCCAAACAGCATTCCCATCATCAATCTAACACTTTTCTTTGCTTATCCTGCAAAATGTTAGTCCAAAAACCAAGAAAACACAAGCCATAGCAATTTTCACAATTATCACAATATTAATTATACCTAACAGTATTAAGTATAACTAACAGTAGAAACTCAGCAGTATTAAGTATAACCAGCAGTACTAATTATACTTAACAGCAGAAACTTTTAATGACATAAATAACAGTATTAATTCATACAAAACTCTACAAAACCATAAAGAGATAAAAGAATTTAAAGATTTAGCATCCAATACTAGCAATCACATATTAAAAACTACTAACAATCAAAAAGCATTTGTAAGCAAATCTGCAACATTCTTGTCATATATTTTTGACCATTTGAATCAATTTCTTTTCATTGCAATCTCTAATAAAATGACGTATGATCTCTATATGTTTTGTTTTTTTTAATGAAAAACAATAATTTTAATTATGCAAATAGTACTGTTATTGTCAATAAAGATCTTGGTATGCATAAAATTATACCCATAATCAAGTAGTTGATTCTGAATCCAAAGCACTTGTCCACGGCAACTTGAAGCAGCCACATACTCAGCTTTTATTGTGGAATTTGCAACACAATCTATTTCGTTTGCAACGGCCATGATATTAATTCTACACCAAGGAATTGACAACCTCCCAGTTGTGTACCTCCTATCCAAGCTTGCCTCCAGCATATACCACTATCAGAGATGCTACTCAAATCAAGGAGAATCTTATTGGATACCAAAAGGCTAATTTATTTTTGGTTGAACCATTTAAGTACCTAAAAATCCATTTCATAGCATGAAGAATGTAAAACCTTTGGATGACTTTGGTAAACTATCACAGGTACAACAAACTACTGTAAACAAGATGTCAGAGTATCTTGAAGATGTAAAATACCTCAATAAACCAATCCTTTGACCTATACATATGAAACATCCAAAACTGTGGAATTAGATGTTTTCTAAAACACCACCGTGTTTTCAAGGTACATGTTAACGACTTCAATTATCCATTTTCTTTAATTTAGAATTATACGAGTTACTCTTAAATTTCTATCGCCTAGTGTTACATCTAATGATAAAGTTAACCAAGACTTGTAATATCATGTATAGGACTACGTTAAACTAAATACTTTAGGTTAATCATTTCCCTACGAACTTAACGAACCAAAGGAAAATATGCTACACTCTCACCATAAATAAGTGTTCATCTCTAATAAGTAAGCAAAATAAGTATTGTATTTTTTTTTCCTTGTTTTCAAATAATATACACAATAAAAATCTCCTAAGCAATAAACCTAATATTAGAAACAAATATAATTCCCTACAAACAAGATAGAGCCCTGCGTATTCCTTTCCTCACAAGGAAAAGATGTACAAATCCTATCTCACTATAACTCTATTGTCCCCTACATAAAGCCCAAAATCCTTTTTTTATAAAACCTAAAAACCCACGTGATTTTCTTGGCTGTCTCCTCTTGATTCTGCTTCCACGCAAACCACAGTACTCACCTTTTAAACACTATTACCTTGACCATGTTGAACCCTAAAAATCCTTTTCCTCATATGGGTTAACATGAAAACGTGACACCAAGGATGAAGAACTATACATGCAATGTTATTTATGTATATAAGGTCTTACCTGCTCCTTTGCAAACTCAGAAGAAAAAGTCACAGAAAATACAACACTATCAGGTTCATAATTCTACTTCTTCCACCATTGTTCTTGTTCTTCTATCCCTGATTTTTGACACACATACAACCCACAAAACTTCACACCAACATCTTCCATATCAAACCCTAAGTTCCAGAAAACCCTAACTAGTTTCTTGGGTTTCTTTTGTTGTTTCTTTGGTCGAGCACATCAAGATAGCAAGACATTAAACAGGTTCGAAATCACAAAGGGGGTGCAAGCAGTTGAATTGGTTAAAGTGTTTGGGTTTTGTATACGAATTGGGTTGTTAACAAATTAGGGTTTTCACTTGAGTTCAAGTTCTTATCCGCGTTTTATGCCATTAATGTGAGTCACGCTAAATTCCTTCTATTTATTTACCTGCCTTCGCCATTGTTTAATTGTGCTTGAGAACGTTTGTTTTAAAAGATAAAAACACACTACCTAATTGTAAGTTTTCTCTATACAACAAACTATGCATGTTCCGTTTTTTGTCTGTAACAAAAACCAAGAAACAAAAATTGTATAACTTACAATAAAGAAACCCTTTGGTCCTGATGTTTGTTAGGAAACCGTGTGTTAGGCCTTTTTGTAACGAAACATATATGCTTAATCATGGTTTCCCGAATTACAAGTTTAAAAGCAAAACATTTTCTTTTTGGTAAACCTTCTGATGTATACGAGTTCATTGAGAAACCCGCATACAAACTTGACCAATGAAATTTCTAAATTTATCATTCGTTAACGTAGTATAGGAGTAGCGTCATGCAAAATTTGAGGCTTTTAAAACACTTTATAACGAAGCGGAAAATAGACTTACAAATCTGTTATTTTATGGTGTAATGAAAACTGCATGTTGGTCGACACTAAGCCTTGTTCAGACCCACTTAGACATAGACATAAATCAACAAATGAGGGCGTTTTATAGTCGACATGGTAGGCTTTAATTAGCAACTTGAATCACGAAAAAGGATTAAGAAACGAACTCGCAATTAGGGACTAAAGTTAGTACTATTGTCGTATGTTCAGTAGTTAATACTATTGGAAAGTCGCGACACCCCCCCCCCCCTTTGGTATCATTTTTGACCCCACTATCGACCTCGAATCACAAAACTTACAAAAGATAAGTTGTAGTAGACCTGGCATAGTTTATATAGGTACTTTTAGTTTGTCATAATACAGGGTAACGAACCCAAAAATGGACCCTAAAATTAGTACTGCTGTCATGTTTTCGACCAAGTTAATACTCTTGGCTGAATGGTCAACACCCCTTACTTTGGCCTCGTTTTTAGTCACTATAACGACTTCGAATTGCAAAACTTATAAAAAGATGAATTGTTGTAATCCTGGACTGGTTTTTAAAAGTATTTTTGGTTTGTTCATAACCTAAGTAACAGTTTGTAAATCCGCGGATCAAGTCACCAAAAGAGTCACTTGAAAAACACTTGGTCAAAATAAGTTTTCTGTCATGTAATCTAGTCGCGACACCCCTCCCTTTGGCCACGTTTTTAACATATTAAACGATATTTTTAGACAAAACTTAAATAATGAAAGTTGTAGAGGGCATAGTCTAGTTTTCAAAACCACTTTTTGTTTGAAATTTCATTGAGTAACGAGTCTAGAATTTGATTATAAACTTTTGCGTTTGTCCCCTCCCTAAAATTTATAAAGAAAACTTAATTTTTAAATGTGTTTTGTTATAACTTCGTCCATTTGTTTAACACGTGATTAACTATAAAAGTACCCCACGACCTAGTTTTTAAATTGTCTGATATCGTAATTTACATGTTTGATTGTAAGAGAATACTGACCCCCCAAACATTTGGCCCAATTTTCATGAAACATACCACATTTTAAGCAAGTAATATTTCCTCAACACCAACACAAATACTAAGTGACAAGTAAGCATACAATTTAGTATATTACCATATTAGTAATATGCGTATATTCCATTTAGGTAGCGGATAGAGTTAGCAATCGTTTTAACTTCCAGCACTTAATTGATAATTATATTGCCTATGCAATCAAGGTGAGTTTATAGTCCCCTTCTTACACTTTGCAATCATTTATCAAATCTCCGGGATGAGATCATGTTTGTTTTACAAAATGGATGCAGGTACATTTTAATTCAAATATTACGAGTTTGCCTAAGTAGCTGTAACCCATTATACCCTTCATTATGAACTGTTAATTGCATATATGTAATTGTTAATTGCATTATGTGAGCGCGAATGTTATGAATAGATCTATTTGAGAATTAGCTTCCCTGTTCGGGCAAGTAGCGCTTGCTAGTTTACCGGTTGGCCGGGAACGACGAACGTATACCATTTCAGACTCATAGATGTTACGGGTTGAACATCTACATTGGGCACTATCATTTATATGTATTTGATATACATACGTTGTTTAGATTCAGTGTCATGAGCTTAGGGCATATCGTAATGCATTTTTGTGATATTGTATTTGTTACTTTATTACAGGAAAATCTTGCTATCCGCTTCATTAAATTTATAAACCTATAAATTCACCAACATTATTGTTGACAGTTTAAACATGTTTTCTCAGGTCAATAAGGTGAAAGTCAAGGATACATTGGGTGGTCATCTTTTGAAGTCATATTATTATAAAGATTTATGTGCGTTATTTTTGAGATATTGTTAAGTTGTGAAATCTTTACATTATCAAGTTAAACAAGTATAAGCTTTGTAACGAACCATTTATGAAATCCAATGTATAAGTTTTTAAACAACTCTTATAGAAGTTGTTCTCATATCTTGTGCTGTTGATCTATGAAGTAATACCCCCGGAATATCATATTCCGCTGCGACCCATTTTGGGGGTGTTACAGTTTCCACAGGCACACTCCTTCTTGAGCTTTTCTTATTCTTGTTGTCTTGATTTTTGGGATCAAAAAAAAAAAAAAAACTCCAAGCAAAAGTCCCCTCTTATAACAATTGTAAACACTACTTCCTCTTGTACTTACAATAGTCTCATTGCCATTAACAGCAAGCTTCATTCTTGTATTCTTCAAAAACCTTTTTGCCCTCATAGTCAACATGGCTATTTGCCATCTCAAATCTTTCCATGTCATCTGGATGGATTTGTTGCAGGTCCTCATGTACAAGTTAAGAACTATTTGGTTGACTAGCAAAGAATGCCCAAATAACAGCATCACTCAAGTTATCAATATTTGTAGAGTAAGCATCATTAACTTAAGTGCTAGTAGTAGAAACTCCATGAGCAGTATTAACTGCTCCATTAGTGCTGCTAGTGTTGTTATTTGAAGAGGAACACAAAAGTCCATGTTCTGTTGCTGAACATGAGCTAGACATCCCATTTACTACTGGTTTCATACACCTTGAGTTTGTTGTAGAAATCATCAAGCTCATTGTATCCAAATCAGCTTTATTCCTCCCACACAACAGCATGTGAGTTTCCACTCAGGTGACAAACTTCTTATAACTTTTGAAAAAACATCTTTCTGGTGAAAGCTTTTCATTTAAAAGTCCAACGGCTCAACAAGCTTTTGAAGCCTATCAAAAGTTTGATCAAGCCATATCTGAGCCTTAAGTAGTGTAATTTTTTCATATTGCTGCTTTAAGAGATTCCTTGAGTCTTTCTTGTAGCTCTGCATTCCCACCAAATCTCTTTTCAACAGCTTCTAGCAACTTCTTAGCATCCTTTATAGAGTTAAACTTTAACTGATGTTCATTGGGAATGCCCATCATTAAAGTACTTCTAGCTTTCACCTCTAATCTTCTCTAAGCCTTTTCTTCAGCAGTTGTAATAGGCATCTCTGTCATAACTCCTTCCACAATTTTTGTTTTTGGCAAGGTTGCACCATTCTCTATGACTTCCCATAGTGCATAGTCTATCATCTGGATATATTGTTCAATCCTCATCGTACCCCATATTCTCATAACTCACCAGCTTGAGCATGGAACTTTGGAGATGCACCACCACTGTACATGCAGTAATCTTGATCCATATCTTTTAGCAAAAACATGTTCTTCTTATTCACAGCTTCTCAACAAGCTCTGATACCACTTGTTGATCCTACTTCAATAGATCGAATTCCTTAAGCTTGTTTAAGGTTTAGTTATATTAGATAAATCTAACACAACTATAGTAGAAACTGTGTTTGAATGTATTAAAGATTATGCAGAATCTAATCTTTAATATTAAGAAGAATTATCAATGAAACAGTAATTCAATGAACATACAATTCAACAAATAAGCTCCAATATTATTAATGATAATAATACGAATACTCTCAAAGTATTAGGGTTACAAAGACCTTGAAGCTATGAATTATACGTCTAATAATACTTCAAAAGATTGATAAAAGATATCAAACTCTATGCCCTAGGACCTCCTCCTATTATCCACCAAGAGCCTAGTCGGGCTTAACAATACTTTCCTAAGTATCCATAATCTTTTCTATAAACAAATAACAATACATATCATATAAGCAATATTAACAACAAACAATACTAACTTATTAACCTCAGCAGCATTAACTTATCTCTGAGCAGTCTTAACCTTAAGTAGTACTAATATTCACTAGCAGAAAGTAACTTGAACCTAGCAGTAGTAAACACTTAGCAATATTTTCACTACATACTCATATATCACTAGCAGTAGTCACTGTGTAACTAGCAGTAGTAAACACTTAGCATATTTTCTTGAGTGCATGAGAGCAGCACAAAATCCGACAAAGCAGCATTAACACCTACATGAGCAGCAGTAATTCAAACAACATCAAGAAGACTAAAAATATTAACACAAACATATGACTCGATCACACAAGACGCGAATTAATCTAAATTATTTATCTTGACTTGTTTGAAAATTTGGTTCTTATAAACCGGATTTTCCCCCTACACTTATCTTTGTAAAATACCTTTGGATGAGATTAAGACGAAATTAAAAACATAGCAAAGCATGATTACAACTATTTTTAAACAATAATAATAAACAAATAAAGAATTAAAACACACGACACTCCTAAAATGCGGAATTTAAAAGATTGAGTTGCCTCCCAATAAGCGCTTTTGTTTATTAGAGAGTCTTTTAGCTAGACTCGGATTCCTATTCCTTACGTGACTCCTCCATGGTTTTCTAAAATTATGTCATCATCATAATCAAAATTCTTC
>BQNB010046705.1:3495-13628 GCA_026074375.1 Tanacetum coccineum
AAATCTAAGCCGTTTATGAATTATGCAAAGATAAACGTGAATCGATAAGATGAAAGGATATTGGATCTCCCCAAACTAATTTTATACAAAGGATGAGAAGCTCGAGTGAAACGGGATACAACACCGGACACGAGAGTCTTCAGAAATCGTTGGTTCAATCCTACACAAAAAATCACAACAAACAACAAACAACAAGAAACAGGAAAATGATAGCCACAACACATCACAACACATTAGTTAAAAAAATAGAAAGAAAAGGGATAAGCATGGGGCATGAAGCGGCTTGTTTTTGGTCACCGAGTCACAAGCTCGACTCGATCCCTGAATTAATTCGTCCTTAGGGAGAGCAACACTTAGAACAAGAAACTATCGTTAAAAATGCCATCGGCTTATGAAATGTGACGATGCCGGGGTCAAAAATAAAATTCTCACTCCTAAAGGAGAAAATCAAAGGTGATTCCTCGGTGTAAGTAAAGTGTGGAAGAAAAGTCCAAATGACAAATGCGAAGGTATTGACATCTTCAACATGTAGAGGTATCGTCTTCTTGCTTTAGTAGAAATCTTCATTAAGCACAACATTCTTCATAACCAAAATGGGCTCAAAATTCAAACATTCATCTGGTGGTTCTGGCCGAGGTAAAAGAAATGAAGGTTCTTTGAAAACTAAAAAAGTCCCGGAGGAAATGTTCTTTTTTAAATTCTCCTCCAATGTGACAAGATTGTTATCATGAATGGCATGATAAACTAGTATACCTGGTTTGAATACTTTGTCCTTGTTTCTGAGAGAATTCAAGGTAATACTAGCCGACAACTCCGCAGTGAAAGGCGAGTCGGAATCTAGCAAGGGAAGTGGTAAAATACTGGTTATGATAGAGTCAAATGAAATGGGTAAGTCCTTTTTTAAATCCTTTGGTTTGGAAAAATGAGCATTAAAATCAATTGGATTATCAAAAGTGATTCTTATTGGCATGACAATGGTATTGATTGGAACATCACTTGAAACTTCATCTTCTTCAATCTTCATTTCTTCAACTTCTTGAGGACTAGAAAGAGGTTTTGGTTTCTTATTTAAGAACGTTGCTAAAAGACAAATTATTTTTTTCCTTATTGCAAGTCGAGTCATCATCCTCCATACAAATCTAACCAACGAGAAAAACATCGGCGTCTTCCATGAACAAACCTTCTCTCCTGTGAGATTAGGGGAAGTAGGATTGCTACTTGAAACTTCAAGGGTGAGAGGGAGGGTAAGATCAATTCCCAGTGGAATCGAATCTTTTTCAAGATAAGCTTCTAATTCACTTTCATCCGATGAAGTAAGTGTGAAGGAAAGAGAAGACTTAATCTTGACATCCTTATCGTTTTCTTCAAAGAGAGGATTCACGTTGCTATATTTGAAGTCATCATCGAATTCGAAAAAAGGATTTGAGTAAACTTGAAAATTTTCTTCATGCAAGTCCTTCTTAAGATTCGAATCATCATTACCCGGCGGTAACGAATCAAGAGGAGCAAGTTCATCGGCGAACTTCTCAAAATTATCACTAGTCTTCACTAGAGAAGAACTAGGAGGAAGAGTATTAGTGGTACTGCCACTAAACGGATCGGGTTTTGAAAAATCAATGATAGAAATGGCGTGAACAAAATTCTTATCCTTGTTTTTCTCAGATTTATCAGCATAGTAAACAAGTTCTTCCTTTCCTACTATTAAAGTCAATTTTTCCTCGTACAAATCAATAAGAGCTTTTACGATGCGAAGGAAAGGTCTTCCTAAAATAATAGGCACTCACGGGTCTGGTTAAAAATTAACCACAACAAAATTCGCAAGAAAAGTGAAACCATCAACTCTAACTACAACATCCTCGGCAATACCCATAGGGTGAGTAATTGAACGATTGGTAAGCTCGAGTGTCATTTGAGTAGGAGTCAACGCTTCAAGCCCAAGTTTCTTGTAGATAGAATGAGGTAAAAGGTTAATGCTAGCTCCGGAATCGGCTAAAGCACTAGTCCTATCAAGTTCTTGTAAAGCACATGGGATAAGAAATTTTCCCGGATCTTCGAGCTTCTCGGGAACTTTGTTCATGATGATGACAGAACATTCAGCATTAACGGTTGTAATGGCGATCTCCTCGAGTTTCTCTTTGTTCCTTAGCAACGAGCTTAACCATTTGTTGAACTTCGGCATTTCGACGAGAGCATGTTTCAATCCAATCTCTAAACGGAGTTGTTTGAACATCTTCAAGAACCGGCTATGTTGAGCACTTGGTTTATCGTTCTCTCTCACTTTCATCCTCTCGGGGTATGGAAGTTTAGATTGATACGAATTAGGTTTTGGAGAATTAAGATCTTGAATTTCAACATTAACGGTTTTCTTTGCTTTTGGTTTTGGAATTTCAATGAAAATGGAATCTTCTTCCTCCGGAGATGGGACATGTGCGGTATTTTCCAAATTTGGATTTTGCACTTTTTCCGTTGACGTCTCCGGGTTTTGTTCGGGTTCTTTTGAAGGAATAGAAACATCGGGTGTAGGAACAAGAGGAGTCGAAGGTTCTTCCAAAGTCTTACCGCTCCTTGTGGTGATAGCATTAATTTGCTGACGAGGGTTAGTTACGGTTTGACTTGGAAGAGTTCCTGAATTCGAAGTAGAGGCTGAATTTTTGAAATTATCACAAAGACTTGTCAACAAACTCGTAACATTAGCCATTTGATTCTGCAAATTTTGACCTTGATTTTGAACATTCTTCAACACCGCATCGTTTGCCTTGACGTAGTTTTCAAAATCCGTTTTCGAAACACCTTGGATTTGGGGCGTAGGAGCCTGATATGGTGGAACTTGGTAAACCGGTGGTTGATTGGTTGGTGGTTGAAAAACTTGACCTTGATTAAGACCAATTTTGACCACTAAAAGTCAATAAAATTTTGCATAAATCCAATTGAGTAGCTGAGTTTTTACAATATAACAAGTTCTTAAAATGTTTTAAAAGTTAGTTTTCAATATCTCAAATGTTTGTAGTTTAATTTTCAATAATACCAGCACCAAGGGATTTCTCTCTTAGTTTTTTCGTCTTATGAAAAAACTTGAAACCAAGCCATTGTGGCTTGGTTATCTCTTGATATGTGGTTACATCACACTCATAAGAGTGTCTCTGTGATGGTTCACCCTTTAGGTAACTGCACTTACGTGGTTTTTGTTGGTGTCATGTGCATCTGTACTAAACTAACAGTTTTGTACTGCTTCACTGTTGGCTTAATTTCTAGCTAAGTAATAATAGGTTTAGTTTTAGGTTTGTGTAGGATTTAGATTAGGTATAGATTAAATCAGTTTAAGGACTTTTTCTATTTATTATTTCCAAGCTTATATTACATAGACATTTTGTTAAAAGTCATTATTTAGCCCTCTAAAAAGCAAAAACTAGCCTGGATTGGATTTGTGTTTAAAATTTGTTTTCTTAGTCTTAAGACTGTTGATTTTTTGATTCTGTTTTTATAATCACTAAGTATTCAAGCTGTTTTTGCAAAAGCTTTCGTTAATCAGATATAGCTTATTTGAGATTTTGAGACTTATTGGTTTTTATGCTTTTTGCTTAGTTTCTTGAGGTTTAGATTTTTACCTGTAATTTTAGTTAGCTTAATCTATCTTTAGGTTCTTTTTACTTTTCATTTTTAGATTAGCAAATCATAAGCTTGTAGATACACCTTTTCTTTCTCCAAATTGCCGATTATATGGAGTGATTTTTTAATGTTTTTTAAAGTTATGGAGCTCTTTAAAGCTAGCTAACTGATACAGCAGCTTGGATATGCTCTTTTTGACTTATTATTTTGTTTCTATTTTGGTTATTCTTTATTAAAGTAGCTTATTTTTGTGTCTTCTATAAGTCCTAGTATTTGTTTTTCATAAACAGTAAAAAATAAAAAAAGTGCAAAGTAGGGGTTGGACTGCCTCGTTCCCTCGTACCTCTCTTCCTTATAGACCAAAGCCTTAACACACAATCGCTACAATAGCTCATCCGTTCCCTTTTCCTTTCATTAATCCTTTATACACATTTTGGCTTTATAAGCCAAATAAGCTGTTAAGCTTATTTCGTGGCTTATTTTTTTATGCTACGATTCGGCTTATTTTCCTGGATTTCATTTGCATAAGCTATTTTCTGAATTTTTTCTAGAATTTTTACTATTAGTTTAGTATTTTTAATCTTTTATTTTCTTTTTAAACTTTTAAAAATCATAAAAAATAGAAAATTAGGCAGAAAAATAAAAATCTTTTTTATAAAATTTTCTTTATTCATAAAGTTTGTAAGAAAATTTGTTTCACTTTCGTAGGGTCTATTTTGCAAAAATTCATTTTTTAAAGAACGGGTTTCGTTCCCGCTCTCGTTTTCAAATTTAACGCTCGTTTTAACTCCGTTTTCATTCTAGTTTTTTTTAAACTTCGTTTTTAGTCAATTAGAATATATTTAAAAAGAAAATTTTAAATTAGGTTTAATTTTGTAGAATTTAGGTTTTTGGCCTTAGTTTTAGTGTCCCGTTTAATTAAATTTTGAAATTGTTGTTTTTATTTTATTTAGTAGTGATAGATTATCAAAAATATCTTTGCTTCATTCAAATCAGAATCCAAGCTTAAACGATGTTTCAATTTCACTAGTCGTTGGGGAAACGACCCGGGTGATCATTCTTCCCGGTTAAATATACGTATTATATATTATATTATATATATTTTTAAGAGTGAATTTTATCGAGGGTAACTTGGTAATTTTCTTAATTGCTCTTTTGAATATTGTATTTTATATTGTATTTTATTGTGTATCTAAACTTCACAATCAGTTTTTGGCGCCGTTGCCGGGGACTAGTGTTTAAGATTCCTTCGTTTTTAGTTTATTTGGTTTGAAGATCCTTTCGCCCTCGAAAGTTTCATTCTTGTTTTATAATTTAAAAATCCAAAAAAATCATAAAATATAAAAAAAGTAAAAAAATATTTTCCTTTTCTTTTTAGTATAAGTAAAAGATAAAAAAAAAGAAAAATATAAAATATAAAAAAATCTTTCCTTTTTAATAAGAGTTAAAAAAGTCACCAATTGGTAATAAATTCCAAAATTTAATACTCTCTACGGAGGTATTATCATAATTCAATTTCGGTGATCTTGTTGGTTCCAAATTGAACTTAATGATTTATCACTTGCCTTTTGTGTCCCTACAAAGTACGGCTCAACTTGAAAAGCAATTTTTGAGGGCTACAGTGAAGTAATTGATTATTTGGTTTAAGTCTCTTTCGTGTAACCGTTAAATATTTATGTTAATTATAAAAAAAATATTAGTGTAAAGTTTTGCTTTTTTATTTTAGTTTGTTCTTTTTATGCGCATCGTTTCGCATCTCGAAGACGTCGTCAAACAACTTAACTCTACGGTTGTTGAAATTTTGTTTTAGAAGACAATTGTCGATCAAAACATTGTTGCAATGGCGATAATCGAACGATGGCCCACAATGTTAACAAAGCACCCATCGGAGGGGTATGATAGAAGCTATTGTTCGTTCCATCCGTAAATGCAAACAATTTTGAGCTTAAAACAACCTTTAATTAATATTGTTGAAAAGTAATAGTTTTAAGGGTAGACAAGACCCTCACTATCACCTTTTTTTTCCTTTCGATTTCTTCAAAAAAGTCACTTCAACGTTTTGACACCAGAAGTTTCGGTAACACTTCGATAAATGCTTTTGCTTTTCCCTTTTTCTTCTAGACTGTGTAGCCCGAGATGGGCTTGACAGTACCTCCTAGATCAAATTCTCACAAGGGTGACCTGTTTTAAAGTCATAAACCAATTCTTTCACCATTCAAAAATGATTATCTCCGAAACAAAATCACCAATTTTTTCAAAGAACCAAACGATAACCTTCAATGAAAGCATGGGATCGTTTTAAAGGACTTCTTCGCAATTTGCTCCTCATCATGTTTCTGGGAACTACACCACTCGATACTTTTTACAATTCTTTGAATTCCAACGATCAAGATGCCTCAAGAAGGATTAGCGATTATTGAAAGCAAGTCAAAAGTTCGTTACTCAAGAAGTCGTGCTAATGATTCAAGAGGTGTGCGGATGCTCCTCGTAATTAATTTCTTCAACGCTAATAATTCTTTCGATATGCAACAGATAGCCGATTATCTTGAGGATAAGATGGACTATCTATGATGAAACAAATGATGAATTAATTGTATAGCTTAAGTGTTACTACACCCGTCAAAGCGGTTGAGGAAGTATGTGTTACGTGTGGATCGAATCACAATTTTAACCATTGTCCGTTAACTCGAGGTGGAAATGATTTTCCCGTTTTTCATGACAACATCCAACAATTTCAACAAACCGCAGCCGTTGGCAATTTTCTTAATGGTTTCCTCATAATTTGTAAACCAAATGAGACGCAAAGGTTTGATTCAACCGAATGTTCAAAAACAAACAAATACCCGTATCAAGGAAACAATTTCAATTCGAATCAAAACCGTGGAGGAAATTTCAACCAAAACCGCCAAAACAATCAAGGAGCCGTTTATCAAGCCCCACCATACCAACCACCAACAAATCAACCTTTGGTTAATCAAGCTTTACCTCCCGTTTCACAAATTCAAGGTGTGTCTAAAACGGATTTTGAAAGTTATGCTAAGGCTAATGATGCAAACATGAATAACTTGCAAATGAAGTTGGATAATTTTCAAAGAAACCAAAATGATTTTCAAAGAGTTTACAATGATTCTCAAAAGAAACAAGATGATTTTCAAAACTTGATGCTAGGTTTTATGCAAAATTATCACAACAACAACACCGCTTCCACTTCAAGATCGGGTACTCTTCCAAGTCAAACCGTAACTAACCCTCGTCAGCAAATTAATGCTATCACCACAAGGAGCGGTAAGACTTTGGAAGAACCTTCGACTCCTCTTGTTCCTACACCCGATGTTTCTATTCCTTCAAAAGAACCCGAACAAAACCCGGAGACGTCAACGGAAAAAGTGCAAAATCCAAATTTGGAAAATACCGCACATGTCCCACCTCCGGGGGAAGAAGATTCCATTTTCATTGAAATTCCAAAACCAAAAGCAAAGAAAACCGTTAATCTTGATCCTAATTCTCCAAATCCTAATTCGTATCAATCTAAACTTCCATACCCCGAGAGGATGAAAGTGAGAGAGAACGATAAACCAAGTGCTCAACATAGCCGGTTCTTGAAGATGTTCAAGCAACTCCGTTTAGAGATTGGATTGAAAGATGCTCTTGTCGAAATGCCAAAGTTCAACAAATGGTTAAGCTCGTTGCTAAGGAACAAAGAGAAGCTCGAGGAGATCGCCATCACAACTGTGAATGCTGAATGTTCCGCTATCATTATGAACAAAGTCCCCGAGAAGCTCGAAGATCCGGGAAAATTTCTTATCCCATGTGCTTTACAAGAACTCAATAGGACTAGTGCTTTAGCCGATTCTGGAGCTAGCATTAACCTTTTACCTCATTCTATCTACAAGAAACTTGAGCTTGAAGCATTGACTCCTACTCGTATGACACTCGAGCTTGCCAATCGTTCGATTACTCACTCGATGGGCATAGCCGAGGATGTTGTAGTTAGAGTCGATGGTTTCACTTTTCTTGCGGATTTTGTGGTGGTTAATTTTGAGCCCGACCCTAGAGTGCCTATTATTTTAGGAAGACCCTTCCTTCGCACCGCAAAAGCTCTCATTGATTTGTACGAGGAAAAATTGACTTTAAGAGTAGGAAAAGAAGAACTTGTTTATTATGCCGATAAATCTGAGAAAAACAAGGAAAAGAATTTTGTTCATGCTATTTCTATCATCGATTTTTCGAAAGACGGTCCGTTTAGTGGTAGTACCACTAATAATCTTCCTCCTAGTTCTTCTCCGGTGAAGACTAGTGATAATTCAGAGAAATTCGCCGATGAACTTGCTCCTCTTGATTCATTACCACCGGGTAATGATGATTCGACTATTAAGAAGGATTTTCATGAAGTAAATTTTCAAGTTTACTCAAATCCTCTTTTCGAATTCGATGATAATTTCAAATCTAGCAACGTGAATCCTCTCTTTGAAGAGAACGATAAGGATGCCGAGATTAAGCCTTCTTCTACACTTACTTCACCGGAAGAAAGTGAATTTGAAGCTTATCTTGAAATAGATTCGATTCCACCGGGAATTGATCTTACCCTCCCTCCCACCCTTGAAGTTTCAAGTAGCAATCCTACTTCCCCTACTCTCACCGGAGAGAAGGTTTGTTCATGGAAGACGCTGATGTTTTTCTCGTTGGTCCGATTTGTGTGGAAAATGATGACTCGAATTGCGATAAGGAAAAAGATAATTTGTCTCTTGGCAACTTACTTACATCAAAAACCAAAACTTCTTTCTCGTCCTCAAGAAGTTGAAGAAATCAAAGAAAAAGAAGATAAAGTTTCAAGTGATGTTCCAATCCATACCATTGTCATGCCAATTAGAATCACTTTTGATAATCCAATTGATTTTAATGATCATTTTTCCAAACCAAAGGATTTTCAAAAGGACTTAACCGTTTCATTTGATTCCTCCGAATCAAGTATTTTACCATCTCCTTTGTTAGATTCCGACTCGCCTTTCACTGCGGAGTTGTCGGCTAGTGTTACCTTGAATTCTCTCGGAAACGAGGACAAAGTATTCAAACCAGGTATACTAGTTTATCATGCCATTCATGATAAAAATCTTGTAACATTGGAGGAGAATTTAAAAGAGAACATTTCCTTCGGGACTCTTTTAGTTTTCAAAGAACCGTCATTCCTTTTGCCTCCGCCAGAACCACCAGATAAATGTTTGAATTTTGAGCCCATTTTGGTTATGAAGAATGCTGTGCTTAATGAAGCTTTCTACCAAAGCAATGTTGAAGATATCGATTCCTTCACAATTATCATTTGGATTTTTCTTCCATATTTCCCTTACACCAAGGATTCACCTTTGATTTTCTCCTTTAGGAGTGAGAATTTTGTTTTTGACCCTGGCATCATCACATTTCATAATTCGGTGGTATGTTCAATGACAGTTTTCCATTTGCTCTCCCTAAGGACGACTTAATTCAGGGATCGAGTCAAGCTGCGACTCGGTGACCAAAAAAAAGCTGCTTCGTGGGAGTTCACCCCATGCTTATCCTTTCTATTTTCTCTCTATTTTCTATTATCTAATGTGTTGTGTTGAGAGAGGCTTGTACTCTTTCCAATTTCTCGATGTTTGCTTGTTTGTTGTGATTTTTGTAGGATCGAACCAACAAATTCTTTGAAGCCTCTCGTGTCTGGTTGATTTATCCTGTTTCACTCGAGCTTCTCATCCTTTGTGTGAAATTAGTTTGGGGAGGGAATCTATCGATTTGATGTTACTTGCTTATTGTTTTGTTCTCACGTACCCGTTTTCCCACAAAAATAGCAAAAATTTTAAATTTTTAAGTTCTTATTAGTTATAAAAAAAATAAAAAAATAAAATAAAAAAATAATAAGTGTTAAGACACGAATGTAGGTTTTCCGTTGGTAAGAATAAGAAGTAATTTTTGACCCGATCGAACGTGTAGAGTTCTAGCTTTCTCCCTTAACAATTAATGATGATAGTTTGTGCTAGTCTCATGTAGACTTTAAACATGCTAGACTTGAATCGTTAGTAAATAAAAACTTGTGCTAATCTCAAGTAGATTTTAAATATGCCAAGTTGGATTTTATATAGGCTAAGTATTTGCGAATTTCTTTTGCAAAGAACAAGAAATGATAGTGTTATTTATAAGTCATGACATTAAACGTAGAATAGTTGGTTTTCTTTCAAGCTCATAAGTGTTAATTGTGGCTTTTTCTCCCATTAGCTTGTTTCACCTCTATATATAAATGTTTAATAAATAGAGTTGTGCGGTTTTTTGGTTAATAATTAGCTAATAGAAGTTTTCTTTAGTTCCTTTGTGATTAGGATGAATACACATCAGGAATACTTAATTTGGCATATTATATGTAACGCCCCGACCCAGAAGGGTAGAAGTATTACAAATATGGTGTGACATAAAAAGCATACATAATCATAACACAAGCATAAACAGCGGAAGTCTTAAATAATTAACCAAAGGAAATAAGTCAACATGACTTAAGGTAC
>BQNB010046705.1:14401-40005 GCA_026074375.1 Tanacetum coccineum
ATGGAATTGGGCCACTCATTAAGTACATATGATATGTTAGTTCGCTCCTAGTTGGAAATATGTCAAAGTACTCTACCCCTAATCCTCCTGTTACTGTACCTTCATCTTCTCCTAGTTCCTCTTCAGAAGAATCATCATATTTTTTTATTATTTCAATAAACATTACATCTCCATCATTATCTTTTGTGCAAACAAACTTCGCGTCGGATGATCAGGGAACCAAGTTTATTGATTCAAGGAACGAATTGAGTTTACAAACTTTTTCGGTGATGAATGAGACTGATGGATCAGATGGTGAGGGTAGGTTGGTGTTGATGTTTTCTGGGTTGCCTTTCTCTTCCTTTCCTTCTTCTTCTGACGTCTTGCATTCCTTCGCAATTGTGTCATGACCTTGAGGTTGGTCATTATGAGATTTATTTGGTTGTTTGGAACACATTGTGATAGCGTTAATCGAACCGTGGATTTAGGATGAGCATTGGGGGTCTCTTGCTGGGTAAGAATGAGCAGACAAAACTAGAGAGGTGAAGTTATCATTCAGTTTCGGGTTCTTAACCGTGTCACTTAGGAGTGCTCCCGTCATTCGATCATTGATGGCCTTCAAGACTGTGTCGATTTTATTGGTCATCTCGCCTTGCTGTTGCTTAAAATCGGCTTCAAACTTATACAATCTAGCGTCTTGAGATGCCATAAAGTTAGACACTATAGCAACTTGTATAATTCAGGTTAATATTTAACTATTAGTTTTCACTTATTATTATCTTTATTTTAAAGGATATTACTTTTATAAGTAATTATGTAAATTCAATCGCGTAAGCTTAAATCGTAAACAATATTAGACTATGATTAGTCTAGGTGTTCTAGACATTTTATTTTCTTATAATCATATTTCATATGTACTATTTCTATTTTGCTATTTTATGTAAACATTGTACGTTTTACATTTTACGTGAACTTAAACCTACGTTTATAAGTTTTAACAACGCCTATGTACTCCGTTAAACTTATAACTCATCAAATATACTTAGTTAGGGTATATTGATAAGTTTTAACATTTTTATAAGCATAGTACTTTTATGTTGCCCGACTTTAAGTTTCATGACTTAACAGCTTAACATTAGTAATTACCGGGACCAAATTATATCCTGTAAAAATCTACACTTATCTTGACAAGAAAGCAACCAAACACCACACCACATCACCATGAGGTGGCATATAGGTGGCACCATAAGGCCATGTGGCCTTTTGTAGTACTCCTTGTCATAAAAAACAAACACATGTACTTGTTTTCTTTACTACTAAGTTTCCTTAGTTGATATATAAGCTAAATCTATACATAATTAGAGACACACAAGATTTAAAGGTTGAACTAGAAGGCTAAGTACAAGAACTCTCAAAGGTTATAACAAGTTTAGTTAAAGATTGAAGACTAAGTTGGTGGTTAGAAGACTTAGGATAGTGGTTCTTGTGTTTCCATCTAATAATTTGTAAGACTATATTTAGATTTCATGTTTTTCCTTTCCTTTTGATATACTACATACCTTGTGCAAGTTTTATAAGTAATATGACATGATTATGTGTTGTACATACTTGTTAAATTAAAAAAAAATGCAAGCTAAACAAGCCTTAGGTAATGGTGGTAAATTCTATTTTAGACCAGTAGGAAACATGGATATATTATGGAAAATTAGTAGGTTCTTGATATTAGTTAAAAATACTAGGTTGTATCCCTATCTCTTATGATCATTTTGCCGGGTGGCTCGACCCGATTCGATGTCGGATGAATTAGTTATAGCCGAAATAGCAAAGGTACGCAGATTCTGTACACCTGTAGTAAATGGCTATTATCTCCAGATTTTTTATTGTGACCCCTAATTATGTAAAACTAAAAGTTGTAGAGGACTCAAATATCTAACCATGCTCACTGGTTTGAGCATAATCGAAATTACGGTTTGAAAATGACGGCCATTTCACCGGGACTGATGTTGGGTGTCCAAAAACAGCCATGATCTTTAATGATGTATCGACCAATTTGACCATTTTTCATATAAATTAGATTAGTAGGATTTCTAAATATGTACAGTAGACTTGAATACGGTCTCGAGGATATAAAAACCTAGTCGAGACCTCTTGCGGTTTAGAAAATATGGTTACTTAAGCGGGATGAATGTTATTAGTAACTTAATATGAACCGGGATGGTTTAATTTGTAAATTAGCTATTTTATGAAACCCGGAGTGGTAGGAACCACTTATCGAGAATATGACCCGTTTACCTTCTGTAATTAAATTGAACCGAGACTCGGCCATTTTGAACCATTTTCACTTATACCACTTCTATGTCACTCACGTTTTACTAAGAGTCCTTAACGAAACATAGCGAACGTTTCCATGAAACCTTGTATCGTTAATTACTCTGTCACATATAACTTATAAATACCAAGTATTATATTAATAGGGAATTTTATAATCATATGAGGCCTCTTTGGGGTGTCGTATCGACGAGTTGTGGATTTACGATTTAAAGTGTCCTGGCTCCTCATACGTTCACTACATGACCTATAAATTATGATAGCCCGAACGATAGTATGATATTATTTATAAAAGACAAATAGACAAACAAAAATTTAGGGATACTTCATAAATATAACAACGTAAGAATTATGTTTAATATTATAATCAAAGTCAATAACTTTATATTATCGTACTTTATTCTAAGTCACGGTCACTATACTTTCGTAGGTCATCATTAAAGCTCGTGATCTCGTAATACACTATCTATCATTATAATCCACTACTGATCACTACGGTGAGTTCATAGCCCACTTTTACTCATTTACTGTTTTATAAACTCCGTGGGAGATTACATGCTATGTTTTAACTTTTGAACGCAAGTATTTCAAAACTGTATGCTTTCATGAATATATTATTGCTTGTGTCTAAGACCCTTCATGCCATAAGTCCCCCACATCATGGACCATTAATCACTTGTGTGTGAACGAAAATATTATGGATAGGCCTATTGGATTGACGAATCTCGTTTGTGTTAGCCAGATAGGTAATCAAACGCACTATATTTGTAACTCTAGGTATATGGCAATTACCTACACGGGGCCATTATTATCCTATATATCATTATTGATATATACTGTCAGTTTTGAGTGCCATG
Source organism: Tanacetum coccineum (assembly GCA_026074375.1). Classification (NCBI taxonomy): domain Eukaryota; kingdom Viridiplantae; phylum Streptophyta; class Magnoliopsida; order Asterales; family Asteraceae; genus Tanacetum; species Tanacetum coccineum. The sequence goes on from BQNB010046705.1 coordinate 17,566, forward strand.
AGCTTAGATGCAATAATATCTATTTATATGATGATTGTATTCGTTTCAATTATTACTACAACTCTGAAAACTTGATTGTCCATTACAAAAACCTATGTATTCACTCAACAATTTTGTTGACTTTTTAGCATAAATTATCTCAGGTTTTTAGGTATTTTGCTCAGATGGAAGCCGCATGGATATGTATTTCGGAGATTCTTCATTTTATATGTTGATAAAATTTCTTTTGAAAATATTGTGTTGTAAACAATTTCTATTATTAAATTCTATGAAAAATTTATCTAAATATTTTGTCATGTCTGAACACTTATGTTATTTTGACACTGTTAGGACCTATTTGTAAACTCTGATGTTTTTAATGTATCGAATGTGAAACATTTTGATATATATTTTAAAACTTCTCTTTTGAGGTCGTTTTCCGTGACTTGTACTTTGTGACTATGAAGTAGCACCCCATGTTGTATTCCGTTGCGTTCCAAATTTTGGGGGTGTTACAGATTGGTATCACAACTGAAGTTATGGAGAACTGGGTCGTTTTCAAAACCTAGACTATGACTACTTTACAAAATTTAGAGTCTCTCCTATTTATTTATCCGATATCCGTGCGTGCATGCTCTCTGATCCCTTATAAGCTCTCTTTTGCATCTCTACTATTATTACATGGATAATGAGTATTTATCACTTGGCTATGATTTCGCCCTCTTACGTCTATCTTATGACGTCTTACTATTTACCTTATAACGGTTAGTTATATAAAGATTGACCAATCTGATTATCGCGTACTTTTTGATTTCTCATTTACTCCCTCGAGCATTAATGTTGGTATTATATAAGGATACCCATATATATGAGCTACTTTTTTTCGATCTCTTACGCTTACCTTTGGGATTATCGCTACCTACTTATATAAAAGTAATTTATATAAGTGTTGACTATTTTTGATCACTTATGTCTACTTTGTAGAATGCCTCTATATTTTTATATAACGGCTGTCTATATGAATGCTAAATCTCTTCTAAGAGGTTGTGAGTAACACAATGGTCTCTAAACCTTCTTTACAACATTATGTGTGACACAATGGTTTCGTTTATTTCAAGATATCGTGACCAATACGATTAACTCCGAACTTTTTCATGGATTTACTTAATTCTCTTTTGATGATATCGAAACTCGACATAATTTGTTGATTCCATTGGTTATTTACTAATTTACTATGAGTTTGAACACTCGCCTCGTACTTTTGAAACGCATACGTCATCATGTAACCGACCGCATTTAATCATGTCAGCTATTTGGAATACGACAACTAAAATTTTTACCTCGTTACATGCCATTTTAGGGCATCTACTTTTGTGAACGCGATTGATTAATGTCTCATTATTCTTCTTGTTACTCCTTATGATTTTAGAGAATCATACCGCCAAGGAGACACCTTCTACTTAATGTAACTTTTGCTTTGATTTAATATCGTGGTTTTGTGCCGACTATACTTAAGTAGGATGATTTATAATCTCCTTATTTAAATGAATTGGGACACCTCTTCATTTGGATAAAGAAGTTATAAATCGCCGAACCATAAGTTTTTAATTCTTATTTACATGGATTGGGACGCCTTTGGATGTAAATAACGAATTATAAATAAGTGGACTTAAATATATCCAACATGGTTTATGTACAAGCGACTCTCTTACAATTCATAATTTATTTGTACGAATCATTCCTTGTCATCATTCATCTAATCATTATCGTTATCATTCTTTTACGAATGAGTCTTTAAACTCTTTTCGATTCATAGTTTGTTGTATGGATCTTTTCAAATGTGTGTCGATCGTCGCGAACTTAACAAGCTAATTGCTAAGAACTATAATCCGCTTCCGAGAATCAACGACTTGTTTGATCAACTATAACGTTCTATCATACATTAGAAGATTGACCTGCAATCAGGGTATCATCAACAACTCCCACTAAAGTGTTTGGTACTGTGGCTTTTACTCCTAGACTCTGGAGATACTACATATATGGTACAAAGTGTGTAGTGAATACGGATCACAAAAGTCTTTAGTACACCCTCGACCAAAAGGAACTTAGCATGAGACAATATTGATGGATTGAGTTTCTCAATGATTATGATTGCGAGATTCGTTATCACCCAGGTAAGGCGAATGTTGTAGCCGATGCCTTAAGCTGAAACGGAAGGATCAAGTCATTACGAGTTTGAGCCTTAATAATGACAATTCACAACAACTTTCCTACTCATACTCTTAGAGCTCAAGCGGTGACCACTTTTTAAAAGGATAAGGGAACTGATCATGTATAAGTCATATAAGTCCAAGTACTTATTTCACCCTGGATTGGACATGTTGAATCATGATCTTAAACAACTATAGTGTTAGCCGAATAAGAAAGCTGAAGGCGCCACTTATGTCAGCAAGTGCCTGGCATTTGCCAAAGTTAAGACATGATGTCAGAAACCGTCATGGTTATTGCAATAACCTGAGTTTCTTTTTCCACATGGAAAAGGGACCGAATCACAATGGACTTCATCACCAAGTTGTCGAGGACATCAAGCGAGTATGACTCGATTTGGGTTATCATCGATCGTCTCACTAAATCTGCTTATTTTATATCGTTCAAAGAATAGACAAAATGGAGAAACTTACCTAGATTTACTTAAAGGAAGCCGTTTCCTAACACGGAGTGCCAGTATCGATTATCTCCGATAAAGATAGCCGATTTAAATCAAGATTTTAAAGTTCACTCTAAAGAGCATTAGGAGCTCGTCTGGACATGAGCACAACTTATCACCCGTAACTCGATGGTCAATAGTGAAAGGATCATTCAGACCTTGGAGAACATGTTGCATACATATGTCATCGACTATACTAATGTAAAGCGTAAACCCTTGTAATTCCAAGTTGGAGATAGAATTATGTTAAAAGTCTCGCCTTGGAAAGGCGTAATTCGTTTTGGAAAAACGTGGCAAACTGAGTCCATGATACATCAGGCCATTCAAAATCCTGGCTAGGATTGGTCCGGTAGCATAAACTCGAACTACCGCAAGAATTAAGTGGAATCTATAATACCTTCCACGTGTCAAATCTAAAGAAATGTCTATATGACGAAAACCTTGTCATCCCATTAGATGAAATCAAACTCGATGAAAAACTACATTTTATAGAAGAACCTATTGAAATAATGGACCGAGAGGTCATACAGTTAAAACAAAGCCGAATCCCCATTGTTAAAGTATGTTGGAATTTACGTCGAGGGCTAGAATATACCTGGAAAAGAGAAGATCAAATGCGATAAAAGTATCCGCATTTCTTCTCGGGCACATAAAACTAAATCACGAGGACGTGATTCCTCTAACGGGTGGAAGCTGTAGCAACTTGTATAATTCAGGTTAATATTTAACTATTCGTTTTCACTTATTATTATCTTAATTTTAAATGATATTACTTTTATAAGTAATTATGTAAATTCAATCGCGTAAGCTTAAATCGTAAACATTATTAGACTATGATTAGTCTAGGTGTTCTAGACATTTTATTTTCTTATAGTCATATTTCATATGTACTATTGCTATTTTTCTATTTTATGTAAACATTGTACGTTTTACATTTTACGCAAACTTAAACCTACATTTATAGGTTTTAACAACGTCTATGTACTCCGTTAAACTTATAACTCATCTAATATACTTAATTAGGGTATATTGATAAGTTTTAACATTCTTATAAGCATAGTACTTTTATGTTACCCGACTTTAAGTTTCGTGACTTAACAGCTTAACATTAGTAATTACCGGGACCAAATTATACCCCGTAGGGTAATAACTTCACAATGAAGCAAATCAACACATCACTGCCTCCTTATCTTGACGTGGCATGTGACTAATAAATTAAAATGACTAAGGTGCTTGTTGTTGGATAAGTGATATCCTAATTAAGACACCTAACTAGCTATATGTACAACTCATGAAACCTACAACTAATTGGTGTCAAGTAAATAAGAAGTGTGTCTATACATAGACTAGTTACAAGTCAAAAGTTGATAAGAGTATAAATATGACCAAATTGCTTATTAATTCATTCTCATATTACACATAAAAAACTATAGCATTGATATCAAAGAGTTTCAAGTATTGCTTTAAAGATTTCAAGATTGATATAAGAGACATATAAGATTAAAGGATGAACTAGAAGGTTAAGTACAAGAGCTCTCTAAGGTTATAACAAGTTAGGTTGAAGATTGAAGACTAAGTTGGTGGTTAGAAGACTTAGGATAGTGGTTCTTGTGTTTCATTTTGGTGTTTCCATCTAAGAATTTGTAAGACTGTGTTTAGGTTTCATGTTTTTCCTTTCGTTTTAATATAATACATCTGTACAAGTTTTATAATTAATATAACATGATTATGTGTTATACATACTTGTTAAATCATAAAAATGCAAGCTAAACAAGCCCTAGTTCATGGTTATAAGTTTTAGAATCTGATCAGTTGATAAAACGTATGGTCTGGGAAAACTCAATAGATATTGAACCTTAGGTAAAAATACTAGGTTGTAGCCCTATCTCTTGTGATCATTTTGCTGGGTGGCTCGACATGATTCGATGTCGGATGAATTAGTTATAGCCGAAATGGCAAAGGTGCGCATATTCTGACACCTATAGTAATTGGAGTTACGGTTTGAAAATGATAGCCATTTCACCGGACTGATGTTGGCTGTCCAAAAACAGCCATGATCTTTAATGATGTATCAACCAATTTGACCATTTTTCATAAAAATTAGATTAGTGGGATTTATAAATCTGTATAGTAGACTTGAATATGATCTCCGAGATATAAAAACCTAGTCGAGACCTCTTGCTATTTAGAAAATATGGTTACTTAAGCGGGATGAATCTTATTAGTAACTTAATATGAACCGGTATGGTTTAATTTGTAAATTGGTTGTTTTTATGAAACTCGAAGTGGTAGGAACCACTTATCGAGAATATGACCCGTTTACCTTCTGTAATTAAATTGAACCGAGACTCGACCATTTTGAAACATTTTCACTTATACCACTTCTATGTCACTCACATTTTACCAATAGTCCTTAACGAAACATAACGAATGTTTCCATAAAACGTCTGTCTCATTAATTACTCTTTCACATTTAACTTATAAATACAAAGTACTATATTAATAGGAATTTCATAATCACATGAGGCCTCTCCGGGGTGTCGTATCGACGAGTTGTGGATTTACAATTTAAAGTGTCCTGGCTCCTCATGTGTTCACTACATAACCTCTAAATTATGATAGCCCGAACGATAGTATGATCTTATTTATAAAAGGTAAATAGCCACACGAAACTTTAGGGGTATTTCATTAATATAACAACTTAAAAATCTATGTTCAACATTATAATCAAAGTCAATAACTTTATATTATCGTACCTTATTCTAAGACACGATCACTATACTTTCGTAGGTCATCGTTAAAGCTCGTGATCTCGCAATACACTATCTATCGTTATAATCCACTACTGATCACTACGAAGAGTTCATAGCCCCAATTTTATTTAATTGTTTTATAAACTCTTTGGGGTGAGATACATGCTAAAACATCTACTTGCGGACAAATAATTTCAAAATTGTATGCTTTTCTGAATATATTATTGCTTATGTCTAAATCCCTTCATGACATAAGTCCCCCACATCATAGACCATTAATCACTTGTGTGTTGTGGATAGGCCTATCAGGATTGACGAATCCTGTTTGTGTTAGCTAGATAGGTAACCAAACAGGATAGGCCTATCGGGATTGATGAATCCCGTTTGTGTTAGCCGGATAGGTAACCAAACGCACTATATTTGTAACTCTAGGTATATGGCAATTACCTACACGGGGCCATTATTATCCTATATATCATTATTGATATATACTGTCAGTTTTGAGTGCCATGAGCTTAGATGCAATAATATCTATTTATATGATGATTGTATTTGTTGCAATTATTACTACAACTCTGAAAACTTGATTTTCCTCGAAGGGAAGCCGCATAGATATGTACTAGAGACTCTACATTTTTATACATTTGACAAAACTTTATGACATGTTTGAAAACATTGCGTTTATTAAAAATGTTGGACCTATCTCTTAAACTATAATTTTTTAATATGTTCGAATGTGAAAATATTTCTAAAAGTTCTTTTTGAGGTCGTTTTCATGTGACTTTTTACCTTGTGCTATGACATCGCACCCAATGATACCTTTCGTGGCAGTTTTTTTTTGAAATTTTTTTGGGGGTGTGACAGATTTGTAATCAGGCACTATTCAGAGAGAACTGGGTAGTTTCAAATCTTCTATACTATGACTATTTTTCAAATTTAGAGTCTGTCCTCCTTCTGTTTTTATCCGATATCCGTGAGCGCGTATTCATGGCTGCTTATATTTATTCTCGAGCAACATACTCACTGTATTATATGTAATATTTATATGATACTTGACTTTCTTTTCGATCTCTTACGCCTATCATTAAGAGTATCGCTACTTATTTATATAAGGGTAATTTATATAAATGTTGACTATTTTCGATCACTTATGTCTACCTTTTATAATGTCTCTATATTTTTATATAAATGTTGTTTATATAAATACTACTACTCTTCTCTTAAGACATTGTAAGTTGTACAATGGTCTCTAAACTTCTCTTAAGACATTGTGAGTTGCACAATGGTCTTTAAGCTTCTCTTAAGATATTGTGAGTGAAACAATGGTCTCGTTTATTTCTAAGACATTGTGAGTTGCACAATGGTCTCTAAAACTCTTCCAAGACGTTATGAGTTACACAATGGTCTCTAAAACGTTTCCAAGATTTTATGAAGGATACGATGGTCTTCACAACTTTTTTATGACTTTAAATAATACCATTTTTGATGATATCAAAACTCGACGTAGTTTGTCAATCCCATTGGTTATTTACTATTCGACTCTGAGTTTAAACACTCGCCTCATACTTTTGAAACGCATACGTCATCATGTAACCCAACGCATTTAATCATGTCGGCTAATTATAATACGACAACAAAAATTGCCACCTCGTAGCATGCCGTTTTAAGGCATCTACTTTTGTAAACGCGATTGATTAATGTCTCATTATTCTTCTCGTTACTCCTTATGATTTTTGAGAATCATACTGCCAAGGAGACACCTTCTACTTAATGTAACTTTCGCTTTAATTTAATATCATGGTTTTGTGATGACCATACTTAAGTAGGATGATTTATAATCTTCTTATTTAAATGAATTGGGACGCCTCTTCATTTAGATAAAGAAGTTATAAATCGATGAACCATAAGTTTCTAATTCTTATTTACATGGATTGGGACGCCTTTGGATGTAAATAACAAATTATAAATAAGTGGACTTAAATATATTCGACATGGTTTGTGTACGAGCGACTCTCTTACAACTCATAATTTGTTTGTATGAATCATTCCTTGTCATCATTCATCTAATCATTATCGTTATCATTCTTGTATGAATGAGTCTTTAAACTCTTTTCGATTCATAGTTTGTTGTATGGATCTTTTCAAATGTGCACTGATCGCCGCGAACTTAACAATCTAACTACTAAGAACCATAATCCGCTTCCGAGAATCAACGACTTGTTTGATCAATTATAAAGTTCTAGTCTACACTAGAAGATTGACCTGCAATCAGGTTATCATCATCAACTCCCGCTAAAGTGTTTGGTACTATGGCTTTTACTCCTAGACTTTAGAGACACTACATATACGGTCCAAAGTGTATAGTGAATACAGATAAAAAAAGTCTTCAGTACACCCTCGGCCAAAAGGAACTTAGAATGAGACAATATCGATGGATTGATTTTCTCAGTGATTACGATTGCGAGATTCATTATCACCCAGGTAAAGCGAATGTCGTAGCAGATGCCTTGAGCTGAAAAGGAAGGATCAAGTCATTACAAGTTCGAGCCTTAATAATGACAATTCAAAACAACTTTCTTACTCATACTCTCGGAGCTCAAGCGGAGGCCACTTTTTGAAAGGATATGGGAACTGATCATGTATGAGTCACATAAGTCCAAGTTCTCAATTCACTCTGGATTAGACATGTTGTATCATGATCTCAAACAACTATATTGTTAGCTGAATAAGAAAGCCAAAGGCACCACTTATCTCAGCAAGTGCTTGGCGTTTGCCAAAGTTAAGACATGATGTTAGAAATCGTCATGCTTATTGCAACAACCTGAGTTTTCCACATGGAAAAGGGACCGAATCACAATGGACTTCATCACCAAGTTGCCTAGGACATCAAGCGAGTATGACTCAATTTGGGTCATCATCGATCGTCTGACTAAATCTGCTTATTTTATGTTGATCAAGGAATAGACAATATGGAGAAACTTACCTAGTGTTACTTAAAGGAAGTCGTTTCCAAACACAGAGTGCTAGTATCGATCATCTCTGATAAAGATAGCCGATTTGTACCAAGATTTTAGAGTTCACTCTAGAGAGCATTGGGAACTCGTTTGGACATGAGCACTGCTTATCACCCGCAACTCAATGGTCAATAGTAAAAGGATCATTCAGATCTTAGAGAACATGCTGCATACATATGTCATCGAATATACTAATGTGAAGCGTAAACCCTTGTTAGAGATAGAGTTATGTTAAAAGTCTCACCTTGGAAAGGAATAATTCGTTTTGGAAAACGTGGCAAACTGAATGCACGATACATTGGACCATTCAAAATCCTGGCTAAGATTAGTCTGGTGACATATAAACTTAAACTGCCGCAAGAATTAAGTGGAGTCCATAATACCTTCCATGTGTCAAATCTAAAGAAATGTCTGTCTGACGAAAAACTTGTCATCCCCTTAGATAAAATCAAACTCGATGACAAGGTACATTATATAGAAGAACTTGTTGAAATAATGGACCAAGAGGTCAAACAATTAAAACAAAGCAAAATCCCCATTGTTAAAGTACGTTAGAATTCTCGCCGAGGGCTAGAATATACCTGGGAAATAGAAGATCAAATACGACAAAAATATCCGCATCTCTTCTCGGATACATAAAACTAAATCACGAGGACATGATTCCTCTAACAGGTGGAGACTGTAGCAATTCGTAATTTTTGGGTCAATATTTAAACCCCGACTTTCGCAACAAATTTAAATTTCATAAATTATTATTTTTATGAGTTTTCAGATAGGTTATTCTGCGTACATCATTAAATGTACATTTAGTATTAACCCGCCTCTCGAATAAATATAGTCGTCTACAGGCTTAATGCATTTTTATCTTTTTACCTATGTTAATATTTAACTATTCGTTTCCACTTATTATTATCTTGATTTTAAATGATATTACTTTTATAAGTAATTATGTAAATTCAATCGCGTAAGCTTAAATCGTAAACAATATTAGACTATGATTAGTCTAGGTGTTCTAGACATTTTATTTTCTTATAATCATATTTCATATGTACTATTGCTATTTTGCTATTTTATGAAAACATTGTACGTTTTACATTTTACGCAAACTTAAACCTACATTTATAGGTTTTAACAATGTCTACGTACTCCGTTAGAATTATGACTCATCTAATATACTTAATTAGGGTATATTGATAAGTTTTAACATTGTTATAAGCATAGTACTTTTATGTTACCTGACTTTAAGTTTCGTGACTTAACGGCTTAACATTAGTAATTACCGAGACCAAATTATACCCCGTAGGGTAATAACTTCACAATGAAGCAAATCAACACATCACCACCTTCTTTGTTTGAGGTAGCATGTGATGAAAAAGTAAATCAAAAACACATCCACTCTCCTTAGCTTGTAGGTGATGGGATATATGAAGTAAATGACTAAGGTGCTTGTTGTTGGATAAGTGATATCCTAATTAAGACACCTAACTAGCTATATGTACAACTTATGAAACCTATAACTAATTGTTATCAAGTAAATAAGAAGTGTGTCTATACATAGACTAGTTACAAGGAAAAAGTTGATAAGAGTATAAATATGACCAAATTGCTTATTAATTTATTCTCATATTACACATAAAAAAACTATAGCATTGATTTGAAAGAGTTGCAAGTATTGCTTTGAAGATTTCAAGATTGATATAAGAGATACATAAGATTAAAGGATGAACTAGAAGGCTAAGTACAAGAGCTCTCAAAGGTTATAACAAGTTTGGTTAAAGATTGAAGACTAAGTTGGCGGTTAGAAGACTTAGGATAGTGGTTCTTGTGTTTCTTTTTGGTGTTTCCATCCTGGAATTTGTAAGACTATGTCTAGATTTCATGTTTTTACTTTACTTTTGATATACTACATTCCTTGTATAAGTTTTATTAGTAATATAACATGATTATGTGTTATACATACTTGTTAAATCATAAAAATGCAAGCTAAACAAGCCCTGGTTCATGATTATAATTTTTAGAATTTGATTAGTTAATAAAACGTATGGTCTGGGCAAACTCAGTAGATATTAAACCTTAGGTAAAAATACTAGGTTGTAGCCCTATGTCTTGTGATCATTTTTCCGGGTGGCTCGACCCGATGCGATGTCGGATGAATTAGTTATAGCCGAAATGGCAAAGGTGCACAGCTTCTACACACCTGTAGTAAATGGATATTATCTATAGATTTTTGTATAGTGACCCCTAAATATGTAAAACTAAAAGGTGTAAAGTACTCAAATATCTAATCATGCTTACTGGTTTGAGCTTAATCGGAGTTAAGGTTTGAAAATAATGGCCATTTCACGGGACTAATGTTGGCTATCCAAAAAACAGCCATGATCTTTAATGATGTATCAACCAATTTGACCATTTTTCAGAAAAATTAGATTAGTGGGATTTCTAAATCTGTATAGTAGACTTGAATACGATCTCCAAGATATAAAAACCTAGTCGAGACCTCTTGCGGTTTAGAAAATATGGTTACTTAAGCGGGATGAATCTTATTAGTAACTTAATATGAACCGGGATGGTTTAATTTGTAAATTGGCTATTTTTATGAAACCCGAAGTGGTAGGAACCACTTATCAAGAATATGACCCGTTTACCTTTTGTAATTAAATTGAACCAAGACTCGACCATTTTGAACCATTTTCACTTATACCACTTCTATGTCACTCACGTTTTACCAAGAGTCCTTAACGAAACATAATGAATGTTTCCATAAAACGTTTGTCTCATTAATTACTCTTTCACATATAACCTATAAATACCAAATACTATATTAATAGGGAATTTCATAATCATACGAGGCCTCTCCGGGGTGTCGTATCGACGAGTTGTGGATTTACGATTTAAAGTGTCCTGGCTCCTCATACGTTCACTATATAACCTCTAAATTATGATAGCCCGAACGATAGTATGATCTTATTTATAAAAGGTAAATAGCCACACAAAACTTTAGGGATATTTCATTAATATAACAACTTAAGAATCTATGTTCAACATTATAATCAAAGTCAATAACTTTATATTATCGTACCTTATTCTGAGACACGATCACTATACTTTCGTAGGTCATCGTTAAATCTCGTGATCTCGCAATACACTATCTATCATTATAATCCACTACTGATCACTACGATGAGTTCGTAGCCCCAATTTTATTTAATTGTTTTATAAACTCTTTGGGGTGAGATACATGCTAAAACATCTACTTGCGGACAATTAATTTCAAAAGTGTATGCTTTTATTAGATTATTACGTGTGTCTATGTCCCTTCATGCCATAAGTGCCCCACATCATGGACCATTAATCACTTGTGTGTGAACACAAATATTGTGGATAGGCCTATCGGGATTGATGAATCCCGTTTGTGTTAGCCGGATAGGTAACCAAACGCACTATATTTGTAACTCTAGGTATAATGCAATTACCTACACAGAGCCATTATTATCCTATATATCATTATTTATATATACTATCAGATTTGTGTGCCATGAGCTTAGATGCAACAATATCTATTTATATGATGATTGTATTCTTTGCAATTATTACTACAACTCTAAAAACTTGATTGTCTATTACATAAACCTATGAATTCACTCAACCATTGTGTTGACTTTTTAGCATGTTAAATCTCAGGTCTTACAGGTTTATTGCTCCGAGGGAAGCCACACAGATATGTACTAGAGACTCTACATTTTTATGCATTCGACAAAACTTTATGACATGTTTGAAAACATTGGTTTTATTAAAAGTGTTTGGACCTATTCTTAAACTCTGATATTTTAATATGTCAAATGTGAAAATTTATTTCTAAAACGTCTCTTTTTGAGGTCGTTTTCCGTGACTTGTACCTTGTGCCATGACGTCGCACCCCAATGATACCTTTTCGGTGCAGTTCGATTTTAGGGGTGTGATAGTGAAGAATGATATTTGTAACTTGAACATCACAGTTATCTTAAAGTTGTTGTGCTTCAGTGAGTTTAGAGTATTTATTGGGTCGAGTCTGCCTATTTTCTTCAATAGTTGGGTAGACCAGTGGACCATTATCGAGTGAATCAAGCATCATCCTACCATGTTTCTTCTCTTTGATGAATAGTCGTATACGACTTGCCCATGAATCGTACATTGATTTCTCAAGCATTGGAGGACGGTTCTCAGCTTCAGCCATAATTATATGTTTTGCTAAAGTAGTCATTGTGAGTTTGTTATGTGAAAAGATAACTTCTTAATTGTTCAGTGATTAGAGGTTATTGTGTTAAATTGTTTTTTGTTTAAATGAATGATTTTTAAGATTACACAGGATTTTATAATTCTTGATAAAACTGAGAAAATAATTTAATACTTCACGGGATTTTAAAAATCACAAAAAAACCGTATAAATCTCTTAGAAAAATGTATAAATCTCTTAGGCCAACTGGTATAAATCTCCCAAGCAAAGTGTATAAATCTCCCAATGAAGATGTATAAATCTCCCAACCAAAATGTATAAATCTCCCAAGCAAAATGTATAAATCTCCCAAGCAAAATGTATAAATCACCCAAGTGTGAAATAGGTATAAATCGCCGAGAAATATGTATAAATCGCCTAACCAGAGAAACGTATAAATCGCCTAACAAAATACGTATAAATCGCCTGACCAATGAATACTTATAAATCATCGGAATTAGAAGATGTATAAATTGCCAGAATTAGGAGACGTATAAATCGCCAGAATTAGGAGACGTATAAATCGCCAGAATTAATACGTATAAATAGCCTCAACACAATACGTATACATCGCCTGATTCATAAACCGTATAAATTGCCTAAAGTTCCAGAGGTATAAATCGCCTAAACACCATTTTTTCAAAACACTTAAAAATACAAATTTTGACGTTTTTGATGGATTTTTCGTGTACAACTTACTATCCTAATCTTATAAGAACCCTAAAACACAAACTTTATAGTTTTTTAACACATAAAAAATTAAATCAAGATTTTGGACATAAAATTGGTACGAACCCAAAGAACTTGTAAAAAAATGAAATTTTTTGATGTTTTTCTAGGATTTTCTTGTATAACTAACTTATACTAAGATAAAAGAAGCATAAAAATGGAAATTTTATGGATTTTGAACACATAAAAATGAAATCCTTTTTGTGAAATTCAAACCAAAAACCCACGAGTACAAACCAACAAAAACACACACATGACCTTCTTAATCACCCCATGACTCTTATTAATAATTGAAGAATATATGATGTATTGAATCACACAAAAATATGGAAGAAAGCTAGAGAGAGAAAGAGATGGAGGGTTGCTTCTAGTAAGAGAAAGTAAAGAGAGAAACTTAGATTATGAAATATAAGAAATGAAACAACCAACACCCTTTCTAACTATGGAGAGGGTACTTATATCCTTAGAGTGGCCGGCCATGGGCCTTGGATTTCATGGGCTTTCCATGGGCTTTGGCTTAACTAGCTTACTAAGGTTCCAAATATTATGCTACGAGCTATCTAATGATATATTGGTAGTGACCGATACTTTTAGTATTTCTAACATATTTCAATTGCATTTAATATACTCTTAGGGGCCTTGTAATAGTCTTCATGCTACTTTACTTTTGCGTTGCCTTCGCGGAATATTAAATAGATGACGGGTTCGTGTAATTCGTTCATGACTTAGGAAATACTTACACAGATCATCACAAGTGTGGCAAAGCAACAGGATTAGGAGAAGCAATCTAAGGAGTAGTACATGCCTAAGTAGATACATCTTTTTATCATAAAGTTATCACCATTAGTTTAGATTATATTTAGTTTAATTAGTTAAACAAACCAACCTCTCAAACCCATGATTTTACATGCTTTCTATAAAATAAAAATACAAAAAGAATCTTCTCTCAACTCCATAGACCTCTGTTAGATTCTGTTCGAGCCTTCCTAACCTATTCCCCTTGAGAACGATAACAACCCCCGAGTCTTACCTATACTACTACTACAACGATTAGGTACGCTGCCTAGGGAGTTGTAAAACTTCATGTTGAAGTCTTTACAACAATCAAACATCAGTACTCCATGCGTCCCTTGCGCTCATCTTTCTCAGTCGTCCTCCGACTGTGTAATCCACAGCTTCTTTCAGTGTGTGATTAATGCAATCGTAAAATATTTGTACTTAGAGCAACAGATCGATGCCATGTTGAAATTTTTTTGGAGTAAGTCCTTGAAATGAGTCCATGCTTCAGAAAGAGATTCACCATGATGTTGATGGAACATCAAGATGTCATTTCTAAGTTTGGTACTTCTCTCAGTTAGGGAAAACTGAGAAAGGAAACGGGTATTGAGATCCTCCCAAGTGGAGATGGATCTCGCAGGTAGACATTCAAGCCAATTGCGAGCTTCATCGCGAAGTGAAAATTGAAATAAACTCAGTCGCGTCCTTTCCCTACAAGTTTTAGAAAATCCTTATGGTGTTGATTTGGATCTTTAGTCGAGACTGTGTGGAATGCACATCCATTTTGCACTAGTTGATGGTGTCGGATCACAGAGGCACCACATTGTTCCCTTTGGGGAACTCAATGGTGTTTTGATAGCCCTCGTGCCTTGGTCGGGAATAATCCCCTAAAGTACGAGGTTGATTTATGTCTCCCATGATGGTCAACGAAAAGAAATTACAAAACAAAAGGAACAAAGAAAAGATAGACTAAAAGAAGGCTAACCTAAAAGAGAAAAAGAAGATATCACTTGATAGGAATCTAGTGAGTAGACCTAAGCTAGATAGAATCTGAAACCTAGACTATTCCCCGGTAATAACGCCAAAAACTTGATGCGAAGTGTTGCAAACGCAAAAGTTTTACAACCCTCCTACGCAGAGTACCTAACCATTATAGTGTAGTATAGGCAAGACTCGGGGGGTTATTATCATTCTCTAGTGGAATAATTTAGGTAGGCTCGAATTATACGTTACTAAGGTCTAAAGGTTGAAGGAAGAATATTTTTTGTATTTTTATGGTTTTTTAGAAAGCAAGTAAAATATGGGTTTTGATGAGGGGGTTGATTAAACTACTATATTAAATTACTTCTAATTATGCAAAAAAGTAAATTGATGGATAACTCGTATGGTTAAACAAATATGTTTACCTAATCATGCACTACTCCCTAGTTGCTCTCTCTAATTCGATTTATTGTCACTCTTGTTTGTGTAATGTGTAAGTATTACCCTAATACAGTAGCGGGTTGGTCAATTCTGCTATCTACATGACAACCTAGATGGTGGTTACTTGCAAACACCGCTCATGTACAATAGTAAATTCACGCACACTAAATACTTAACTGGGAATCCACCCTTACGGATGACTAAATATAAAGATCCAAAATGTGGGTATCCTCTTAACCTAATTGCGTTTCCCTAGACGTCTATGCTATGATATGAAGATCAAATAGCTAGTTTTCTAAAGCCTAACGCGCACACCACTAATAAAAAGCAATAGTAAAAGAGATTAACAACTAAGTTTCATGCAATCATAACCAAATATACATAAATTTAGCCAAACATGTTAATTAAAAGCGAATAACATGAAATCAAACAACATATAGACATATTAAATGATTAAATGGAATAAAGACTTCACTTAAATTAAACATGGAGTAACAATGGGTTCCAAAGGCTTATAAAACCCTAAAATTCGACAATACCAGCTGCTAAAATGTTTTCCCAAAAGTTCCTACATGTTTTCCACCACTAAAATATGAAAAATAAGGGTTGTATATATAGAAAATACATTCTGACGGCATCACTAGGGTTTCCTAACGTCGTCAGCCCGCCGAATCTTTCAAATGGTTCTTTTTGTCGGCTACTGTGACGTCGTCACAATTCATGGTGACGTTGTCGCTCTTCAATCCTGACGGTGTTAGGGTAAATTTTTGACACCGTCTTCACCGTCTGAAAAGTTACACTTTTGATCAAAAACTTTATTTTTTGGGCCCTTTTGGTGAAGGCGTAAGAATGGAAGTTGCAAGCTTGAAGTGTTGTGTTTTTATCCAGTTTCTTCCCGAATCGAGCCCAAGTCACGTGCTTTTCCTCCAAATGATTCCCAAATGCTAAAACATAAAAACTAAATGATTAAGTATAATATTTTGGCATATTTGCATGATTTGAGGAGGGTTAAATAACTCTGAAAAAGTGTATAAAATGACACCTCATCACTACCCAAGTTGACTACCGTGACACCGCTAGTTACATGCCCAAAATTTGCAAAACCCGTAGAATGCCACAAAGAGAAAATTACATTTGTAAGGCTCTTGAGGAATGCCTCTTTCACGAAGGAAGAGTCATTCACCAATCCTTTCTTTCTAACAACAATATAGTTGCAACTTTCTCGGACATAAACATTCAATGTCTCTCAAACATTGATGAACCCATTTTCCCTTGCTTTGTGATCGAATTCTATCGTTCGTTTCACATCCAACATGAAAGTGACATGACTTTTTCCGTTGGCTTCAAGATTGAAGAACGTAACTTTAACTTTTTACTTCCTATCTTTGCTTAAATTCTCCTAATTCCATGCTTTGGAGCATGTCTCTACACCAACTCTTGGTCTCTTCAATATCTTCCCGATGGTCTTGACTGTGTTGAAAATTCTCCTTACTATTATCCTGTGGCGGAATCTCTAAACGTTCGCCAACATCTCTTCTTAGAAAGAACCGTCTTTATACTCACCACAAAGAAAGTACTACTCTTCAACAAAGATTCGTTCTATTAGGAATAGAAAAAGTTTTTATTCTTCATAAAGAATTAGTCTTGTATTAATAAGTATTTTTAGTATTTTATTTATATTTTAATAAGGGAATTTGGTCAGCATTATTTAAATTGACCAAATTACCATATTTTTTAAGTAGGGTAGGAGATTAGTATATATAGGAGAATAATCTCGCATAGTTAGCAAGCTTTTCATTTTGTAACTCTTTCATTCCCTTCCTTTCTTTCTTTTAATGAAAATTTGAAAACTGGATAAACATCTCTCTAGCTTCCTCTCTTACGCTTAACATTCTCATATGATACTAAATGCAAATATGATGTGTAACAAGTGGTATCTATCATCGGAGAGAGATCTAAATTATTTTATTCGTGAATCAAAGAGCATAAAATGCATCAAATTTGATCTTAAGAGGTTGTGGTATAAGTATTTGTTTAGGTTTCATAGTTCTTTTATGATAATTTGACTATTTGACGTTAATTTGATACTGATGACATCAAATAACGTTTATTTTATAGCATCATTTATCCCATGTATTTAACCCATTTTGTATAATTATTGCAAAGAATTGTTACTTAATCGTTTATATTTGAGAATTGCAGTAATTATGGAGTACTTGGTGAATATTAGCAAAAGGCGCACATTCTGGAGCTTAAATGATGATATTTTGAAGATTACTATTCTGAATACCAATACGCCGTATCCATCAAAGAAGATACGGTGTATCCGTGCTTGCACTCACCAAATACCACAAAGAAAACAAGCTCAATACGTCGTATCTAGAAGAAGTCAATACGCCATATTGAAGATATAGTATGTGAATATTCTGGAAGATATCAAACGTCGTCCTTACTCCAAGAAACTCCAATATGCCATATCCAATCCCTTGGATACGCCGTATTGAACCGACTTCCAAACCCTATAAATACAAAACTCAAAAATAAGTTTTAAGTGTGCTAAATCATATTCACGATACCTAAACCATAAAAGTCAATTTTTAGAGGATAAAAAGAGAAGAAGAGGCCTTGCAACGCATCCAAATCCATAGAAGACAACATGTAATTTCTTATACTACTGTAATCGTTCAGTTTTTGGTATCATTCGTTAACTCGGTTAGTTTACCTTGGCTAAAAACAATTACTCTTGTATTAATTATGATGTTTGAAGGCTAATACTTTCGGGTATTAGCCATTATTATAAAGATTTGAATGTTTAGTTTTGTTTATATATCGATTGCTTAATTTATCGTTGCATGCTTGTTTATGTTTATCAATTTATACGTGTTTATGTGCTTTTTTATGCGACCTATCATTCAATTGGATCTAGTTATACGCATCAAGTAATCTAGATGTCGGGATAGCTCTCTATATAGTAGTTTATACATCTAGAATCATAGGATCACAAGTATTGTCCTTCTAAAATCATGCTAAGGATACGCTTCTGGCTTAACTAGTTAATGGAAATTGCCTTTGGTTTATTGAACATGTTAACTAGTAGGTGAATCTAGATAATTCAACAAATAATGTTCTGATTCCATTAGATAGTTGGACAAGTGGTCTACTAGTGTATAAATTATCATTAAGTAGTAAGTGGGTAAAGTCTGTATGAGTTAGGGTTTAACATGATCACCATTGCTTTAATCCCTAAGATAGATTATAATCAAGTAATAAGGATGTTTTATGCGGATTATTTAATTGTGACAGAATTAATATGTCTAGGTCTTAGGATGAAGTCCCGCCTAAGTCTAAGAATGATATACCTCTTCGATATAAGTAATCATTGCACTCAATAAACAAACCAACTTCTAATCGGATTAATGATGGCTAATACAGCTTTCTATCATAAGGCTCGACCACTCTTTTATCTTTTGTTAATTTGCTTGCGTGGGTTAAAGTGTCTTGAATTGATTGTAGTCACCAATAAACCCGTGCCAGTCTCTCAGGCTGAACCCCCCTCTTTTACTTGTTAGAATTAGGATTAGTACTAACATAGGATTATCATAGGTTTAACTTAGTTTAGATAAACCAAAATATAAATAAATTGAGAGATTTAACCTCGCTTCAAGTGTTCGACACCTTACTTACCATGAATCTACCACTGACCGGGTACACTACCCGTTAAAGTGTTGTTTTTGGTTAAGTCGACAAAACATAAATTTAAAACTTAAACTATCATAAATAAACACCACACAATGACACATCAAGTTTTTAGCGCCGTTACCGGGGAGTGAAAATTAATCTTGATTTTTATTTTATGTTTTGATTTTTAACATTAGATTAGATCTAACCCTTAGGATTAGTGTAAATTAGATTAGTGTATATTCTTGTATATTCTGTATATTTTTGTATATTTATTAGTTTAATTGTTTGCTTGTAAATTTGTGTGCTTAATTTAATTGTTTTGCTAATACACTGTTCTGGTCGATAACTTGATACGACCTATCCACTTCCATTGGATACGACATATCCAACTTTCTATCCAATACAACGTATTCATTCAATCAATTAATACGGCATATTCACTTCTATTGAATACGACGTATCGATCATCTAAGACAGAATCAGAACCTAAGTTTTTATATTTGATTCCCGTGCTAACAAAATTTTCTATCTTTTTCAGAGCAAATCCTGCTGATATTTTTACCCTTGTTAGAGGACATACTTATCAGAGCTAGTCGATTGAAGAAAGTTATGGCAGACAAAGGAAAGAAGTCACGTAAGGAAACATTTGCGCCTAATGACAAAACATATTACTATTCCGGGATTACAAGTATTACTAGTAACGGGAAAAATGCTTTTGAGCTAAAAGGAAAATTATTGGATGATCTGCACAGCAATGCTTTTAGTGGAACAAACAGGAAGGACGCAGTTGAGCATATTGAATACTACCTAAAGATTATTGACCCGATCAAATTACCCAATATAGATCATGATAAACTGAGAGTTGTTGTTTTCCTAATATCATTGGTTGGAGGTGCACGAAGATGGTTTGATAGAACCAAAGAACCAATCACTTGTTGGGTCGACTTAACTGCTAAAATTTTTAGGAAATACTACCCGCCTTCTCGCATCAAGGGAAATAACACTCCCGTAATAAAATGGGACCTAGCTAATCCAAGATTCAAATGCTGGTTGGCTACAAAGTTCGTAAATTATAAAACAATGGATATATTCACCAAAGGAGCTTTGTGGGATTATTAGAAAATAGGTAGTGATGAAATTGAAGTATCTGGCGATAAATCTTTTGATCTTGAAGAATACTAGAGTGATAAGGAAGAAACTACCAAAAATTTTAAGATTGAAACTGATGTTTTTTACTACGAGATAGGCATTTAATGAATTTAATTACCTTCTCAAAGTAGATCCGGACTTACATACAAAAGATATTATGGTGTTTAAAACCTATGAAGATTACAAAGACGATTCGATCTACGAATGGAACGAGAATGTACCATGGGTATATGACAAGTCGTGGCTTGATAATGGAATATGGAAGGAACCGAAACCAGTCAAACATACTTGCAAGCCTTTCAACTATAAAACTGGATGTTCAGAATGGTCAACCTGTAGTTGGAGAAAGGATGGTTATTGTAATGGAGGAAATTTTCCCGGTGCTTACCATATTGGAAACTCACTCCATTACCAAGACCTTGAATGGTACGAGGCTTTACAAGATAGCAAACTAAAAGATAAAGCTTTAAGGAATAAAGATATCATGGAGGGCTTGATCAGTGATGATGAATCAAGAAATGATTGTTTGATAAGATGGAAGAGCCATGAGATTTACTACCAAAATCATGATGAAGGGTAATATGAAAACAAAACTCATGAAGAGGGACATGAGTTATGTGGTATCGAAACTCACAAGGTGACGGTCTGCCAAAAAAAGATACAAGATGATTAAATATTCGTTCAATAATGAAGAGGAATATGTTGCTGTAAAAGAAGACGAATACGAAGAGGAATATTTTTGATGATAAACGAAGGATGGATGGTTACCCGCACCGAGTGAGAAGCTAAAGAAAAGTTTAAATTAAAGATTTCACTATAAACAAAAGTGCTTCCTGGGAGACAACCCAGACTGTTATTTAGTTTTATCGAGTCTGTCTTCCCAGACATCAATACGGCGTATTAGCTCCATACCATACGGCATATTGATTGTCTGGACGTTATCAGTCTTTACATTTTATGCACTTTAAAAAAATTATTGTCAGTTCCGTCAATACGGTGTATTCATGCACATGATACGGCGTATTCAACAGACTGGCCTATATTTAGTTTGTTTAGTTTAAATTAAATTAGCCGTAGGTACCAAGATAGGAATACACGTTTTTCCTATATTTTATACAGGACCTTGGAAGCAAAGAATATGTGAAAACCTAAAGATCGTTGTAGCTCTAGATTGTTTAGATCTAATCTAGGATAATGATAACATAGGAGGAATATTCAAACATAGAATCAATATTATCATAACAAGGTTTTACCAAACATTCACCACAGCCCCAATATTATTTGATCAAGATAATACAGTTACATCAATGAACTGTAACAGGGATCAAGGAAAACCTTGATTACCTTGAGGCTAAACTCTAGATAGACGTCTACTACTAACTATGCAAACGTGTACACACACACACGTTTTATTTAGTCGACTCTCATTAAGAACACACACTTTTCTGGATACATAAAACCTATAACATGTATCTCTTTATATACTAGAGATAATAGGTTTTACAAAGAGATAAACATAAATCTTTTAAACATTTAACTTGATCTTCTGTTATCTTCTTTCTTCATAAGGAGATCTTTTGATATATTTATAACTTGATATCTTTGACTAAATCTTCAATAATTCTCCACCAGCTTGTAGAATTCTTGAATGATAATTTTAGTCCTTTTGTTTCATTCTTGTTTTGTCTTATCAACTCAAATATAATTCCTAACAATGTATATGCTTGTTTTTGTGTTTGTGTATGTGCAGATAACAAATATCAAGAAAATGACAAAATAAAGACAAAACTGGACAAATCCAAGCACGGGAATGGAATGAGCATAAAAAAACCCAAAGCTAAAGGCGTAACCATTTTCTACGGACCAACCCAGGCCCACTCAATGGACCGGGTCAGTCCAATTATGATTAGACCTGACATGAATAACCCTTAAAGCTTAATCCATAAGTCTTGGCCCAAAATCATATCAAACGACCCA
>BQNB010046706.1:0-43551 GCA_026074375.1 Tanacetum coccineum
CAATCCTCCCCTAAACTTGATGTTTACCTTCTGAATCTTCAAGTTTCTTGATTAAAAGCTTTATCTTCATCAGGAGGATGTATCCAACCATCTCTTTACTTCTTGTGTTGTGACTTGATAAATCTGAGAAGCTCAAATGCCATTTCACATTCATGATCAACTTTTAGCTTCCCACTCAACATTCTTGAAAGCATTTCTTATGTAAGAGGATATTTCTTTTCTACTAGCATGTGAATAGAAATTCCAATATCCATCAATAATAAATAAACTCCACATGAATCATATAACCTCCAGCATATCAATGTGTAGTCCTGTTGATTTTTCCAGATTTCATCTTCCTCACTTGGTTCAAATAAAGTGATGAGATCTCCCCAAAGCAATCTGTCATATCCTTCTGGGCATATTGTCTCAAATCTTTCCTTTGTCAGCCTATACAGATCTAACACATCTTGTTTGTTAAAATCATCAAGCATTGCACTGAATATCTTGTAAATTTTAGTATTTCCATCAGCTCTGATGATCTGATAATACATCTTGTCTTCTGCTAGAATGTGTGTCTTTCAGTCAACCATTGGATATTTTGTAGCTAAAGATTCAATATTGACAACACTATCATCACTTGGAACTATCTCTAAACAAGCTTTAAGCTTTGCCTTCTCAGCATCATTCTCTACCTTCTGTCTCTTGACACTTTCATCATCAAGTACTACTCTTGTTCTTTTCTTACTACTATCCGCTTTCTTTTCACTGCTTTCAGTATCCATAGGTACAAATGAGTCTATCCAACTCATGGTCTTGTCAAAAGCCTTCTGAACTTCATCAAAGCTTTTGTTCTTCAACTGATTGTGAGTGAATCTAACCATGTTTTTCATATATGTACACATTTGATTCCTCTTTTGAGTTTTAGTTGGTGGTTTTCTTCTCTGCTCTTCTTCTTTAAGTCTTGCGAAATGCTTCTTCCTTTTGTCCATTAGCTCCACCAACAATCTTAACCTCTCTTCAATAGTTAATTCTCCTTGCTCTTCTGCTTGTAATCTTGCAGCTAGCTCATAATCTGCGTCCATCATAACTTGAACATCATCCTATTCAGCAATGTTTGCATCTTCTTCTTCTTGTTTTGCTAGCCTTTCCTCTTCTTCTAATTCAGCCTGTAACTAAGTTAAAAGTCTTTGAGCAAGTTCCTCATCAAATTTGATCTGATCATTCTTCTTCAATGGCTTTTCTTGTTCAACCATCTTACATTTACCTTTGTCTCTTTTGATTTCACACTTCTCATTTTTATAAGGGTCTGAGCAATTGTGAGATCTTCATCTTCAATAAGAATTGTTGTTGTTGGAGGAGTACTTGGTTCAGTAGTACTAACAGATACACCAGCAGTGGTAATTGGTGCACTGGCAGTGGTAATAGGTTCAGCATTAGTAATATTAATATTGGCAGTAGTAATTGATGTACTAGCAGTATTAATTTCAGTATCATGACCATACCTCCCCTGAGTCTCTGCATCCTCTTGAAACCATGAAATCTCTTCATCTTGGTCAATTTCATTCCTCCTCTGTTTGGATGCATCCTCCTGATCACCCAAACTCTTTTCAGCAGAAGACTCTATCCTGACTTTGAATAATCTCCTCTTGAGTTGTGGAGTTCTTGACTTTTTCTTCTTTTCCAACTTCTTACCTCTCTTCTTTAGATTATTAATTTCCAAATCCTGAGCATCCTTTACATTCTTCAAGTCAAGAACTCTGTCAAACAGTTTTGTACACATTTCCATCAATTCATTTAGTTTCATACTGTCCTCCCCACTTCCAAGTGTGTTAACTCTTGAGAGAGGTGGATCATTGGACTGTTTAGACAACCTCTCAAACCTAGTTTGAGCAGGTCTGTCCCCCAATATGGTATCTTGGCGCCTGGGACCACTACCTGAACTAGTTCCCTAAGGAATAGGCTCATTAAGTGTTGTCATAGATTGGGTCCTAAGTATGTTACCACTGTCCTGCTTTGCTAACAAGCTAGCAACAGTAGTGGCAGCCCTTTCCACATTGTCTCCCCTCTCCTCATGGACAGTCTCATCT
Organism: Tanacetum coccineum; assembly: GCA_026074375.1. Classification (NCBI taxonomy): domain Eukaryota; kingdom Viridiplantae; phylum Streptophyta; class Magnoliopsida; order Asterales; family Asteraceae; genus Tanacetum; species Tanacetum coccineum. Next base: position 2,070 of record BQNB010046706.1, read on the forward strand.
GCTACAAAGGTAGTAGGTCCACTAGACTGAGATATCTCAGTGGCCTTTCTTTTGGTTTTCCTATGTTTATGGATCTTTTTGGGGTGTGATGATGATGCAACAGTAGGGATTGGTTCAACATGAGATGGTAAAGCAGAAGTAGGTGTGTGTTAGGGTTCAGTGGGTTATCTTGAACCTTCACCCTCCACTACTTGTGATGCCAGCATTGATGGAAAAAATGGTGTAACTGTCCCTGAAAAATCTTTTCTTTTCCTTCTCATGTTTACAAAAACCTTTTTAGTATGAGAAGGTGTATCATATTCATCATTAAAAACTGCTGCAAGATTTTCAATTTGATTGTTCAAAAAACAGTTGTAAAAACCTTGGATACATTAAAAACTTTTTAGAATTAGGATCCAAGATTCTTAACATACCATCAAAAATCAATTTAGAAAAATTAAATTTTTGATTCTTAGCCAAACATATAACTGCTGATGCTATATTAGTACCAAATTCATTCCAAGCAGTTGATTTAGAACATAAACATTGTAAGATGGTATGTATAAGATACTTCCATTGAGGGGAAAATAAGATTTATAAAAAGTAAGTTTATCAGAAAGATTCTCATATCTCATCAATTGAAGGTTTTCAAAAAATTTAGTGTTTGTTAGACAAGCAATACCATCCTCATCATTGAAGTAAAGATCTCTCCTCACAGATGATTCTGTTATTACTATAGTCTTGCCATCAACTTTGGCAAGTATTTGTGTTTCATTATTGAATGTTTTGGTCTTTGCGGTAGACCAAAACTGCTCAATATAGGACACATAGATACTTGAACTTACAGTTAAGGCATATCTGTTAGGGCTAGCATTTAGAAAGTCCATTATCTCATCAAAATCAACATTCTATGTGGATTTTCCAAGTAAGCAACCATGTTATGTGAATCAGCAAATTTTAGAGCCTCCAATGATGATAATTGTTGAAGTCGGTGATGAAATTGAGTTTGGGTTTGTAATTGAAAGAGTATTATAAAGATTAATAACGAATATGGTGTGATCGTATGCGCTTAAATAGGTAATAAAGGAAACCTATATGCGAAGTTTCTGTTTTATAAACCAAGAATACCCTCAACAGTTGTAACTCCAATGGTAACCTAGCAGTAGTAAGTTAGCCTGGCAACACTAACTTTTGCCCAGCAGTACTAACTTTCGTCCAGCAATACTAAGTAATGCCCAGCAGCATTAACTCTTGAGTTACCATTTTAAAGCCCAATTTCATCCAAATAGTATTTCCAACCCATTCTAATCATCAATCTATCCAAACAACACCTTAGAGATTAAGCATTCCAATGCTAGCAGTCAAAAATTAAAAACGACTAACATTAAATGCCTTTGTGAGTAAATCTGAAACATTGTGATCAATATGAATCTTGATCACTTGAATTAATATATTCTCATATGAATCCCTGATGAAGTGATGTCTAATCTCAATGTGCTTAGTCTTTGAGTGAAACACTGGATTCTTAACTATGCAGATGGTGCATTCATTGTCAATGAAAATCTTGGTATTCATGAAATTGTATCCATAATCCAGCATTTGATTTAAATCCATAACACATGTCCACAACAGTTAGATGCAGCTACATACTCTGCTTCAATAGTAGAGTTGGAAACTACAGTTTGCTTCTTGCATTGCCATGAAATCAATCTACTTCCAAGAAATTGACAACCTCCTGTTGTGGATTTCATGTCTAAACTTGCACCAACATAGTCACTGTCAGTATAAGCTTCCAAATCAAATGGTGAGTCCTTAGGATACCAAAGGCCCAATTTAGGTTGACCTTTCAAGTATCTAAAGATTCTTTTCACAGCATGAAGATGTGAAACTTTAGGTGTAACTTGGAATCTTGCACATGCACATACATCAAACATAATATCAGGCCTTAAAGATGTTAAATATGTAACACCCCCAAAAATGTATCGCATCAGAAATATGTCTGGGGGCGTTACTTTATAATACGATAGCACAAGATACAAGAGAATGACCTCTAAGTGTCGTTTGAAAAGTAATCTCGTTGATTTTCTTGAAATTGATATAACATTTGTCCCATAATTGCATCACAATGAAAAGCTTGAAAGTAATACAACGAGATTTGATCATTTGTATGTAAGTAGAAATCCATGAATGAAATCTTGTCAATTTAGACTCCAATGCACATCAAGTAAGCCAAGCATCTAATTCACCTGAGAAAAACATGCTTAAAAGTGTCAACATAAAGTTGGTGAGTTCATAGATTTTTGTAAGTATAAACGTTGAAATCAAAAGATTTATAAAGTATGCATGACCATTTCAATCCTTATAATAGTCGCCAAAAATGTAAGTGTAAATGTAGAACCGAAAGAGTATAGTGTCTACTGCTTCACCACAGTATAATGAAAAGTGTTTAGTAATCAGTAATGTTCAACAAAGTAGTGTGGACCACAAGATTTCCAAAATGTATGTGACTACTATAACAGATACAGTATCACATAAAATGTATCTACTGTTGCGCTAAGCTCATGACACCGAAGCTAATTTGTGTAGCATATAATATGCCAAGTGTATTCTGCCCTACCGGTGTCTGACCAAGACACCCAATGAGATTTGACATGGTATATATCCGTTTATCGGGAGCCCCGTGGGTAGTGAGCGCTACTCACCCGGATAGGGATAATTAGTCCCAATAGATCTATTTATAACATTCACGCTTACAATCCGTAATTAACAGTTCATGATAGTTTCGGGCAAGAGAGTGGTCTAATCGCTACTTAGGCAACACGTAAACAGGAGATGATAACCGAAAACACTTGTGTCCAATGAAGAAATAACCATTGTATTCATAAACAGCTTTAAATACTTAAATCCATAAGTCATAAAGAGTGTGATATAAATCAAGTAATCGAGTTTGTAAATGAGTATAAGTATGAGTATGTAACCAAGTATGTAAACAAGTTGTTATGAGCATGTATTCTCCCTCGAGATTTTTAAAGTAATTGTAAAACAAGTGAAAGAGGGGCTATAAATTCACCTCAACGATGAAGAACGATTGGCAGAAGTGCACATATTAAGCACAACACAAACGGAAACCGGAACGGCTCGACCAAGGAGTTGTGGGTTATCTTAACGGTTATGACCCACTAGCTTGGGATAATGTATTTGGGTTTTCCGATGGATGATTACATCAACGCGACACGTTGATAAAAGATTTAGATTTTTAAGTTGTAATAGTTTGGTGGTTGGTTAAATAAAATAAATCGAAAAGTAAACGCAAAGTATGTAATGTATTCCGTATATATTACATATGAAAAATAAACAATTATATAACTCATACCGTGAATTATATAACAAAGACAAACAATCCAAAGATTAATATGGAGTATATAATACTTTGCAACTATTATATAAGAAGTGTGAGTAAATAATTAAACAAAATAGTTTGACACGTTTTCGGAAATCACCACTTAATTAAATAAAAAGTTCTTGCATAGATGTAAACGTACGTTTTAAGGTTACAAATTATGTTAAACGATGTTTGTAAAGCTTTTACAACAGTTATGATGTTATCTTCTAGTTGACAATTATAAAATATAAAATAATATCTTATATGAATTGACTAATCAATATATCGTAAGATTTCATAAATATAAAACCGGATCTAATGGTGGTTTAATGCTTAAATAAATGTGCTATTTATTATTTTGTTTAGTTAAACTAAACAAAATAATAAATAGCACATTTATTTAAGCATTAAACCACCATTAGATCCGGTTTTATATTTATGAAATCTTACGATATATTGATTAGTCGATTCTTATAAACCAAACGCACCCTAATGGTATTTCTGCTCACCCAAACACACCCTTACGGTTTTTCTGCTCACCCAAACACACCATTACGGTTTTTCTGCTCACCCAAACACACCCTTACGGCTGTTACACAGCCAACCAAACGCACCATAACTGCTGCTAAACCAAACGCACTCCTTTCGGTGTTAACCACAAAACAAACACCCTTATGGATTGTTATTTGATTGTCTGTTTTTATATACACTATATTATATTAATACAAAAGTATAGAGAATAATTCCCAAAGTAGCCCTCTAGGAAAATTCTTATACAAATATATAATATACGTATGTTTATTGTGAAGTATGATCACCTAGGTCGTTTCCCCAACGACTTGTGAAATTGAAACCACGCCTTAGTTTGGATTATGATTTGAATGAGAGAAAAGTGACTACAACCCAACGCACCCTTGTGGGTCGTGGTGGTAGCAGCGGCGTGGTGGAGGTGGCGGTTGACGATGATGGCATGGACATGATGATGTGGTGTGCGAAGTAGGTGTGACGAGGTTGTGTTGGCTGGTGGTAATCGATGGTGACGTGAAGATTGTGGATGTGGTGATGATGACGATGGTTGGCGTGGTGAAGATGTGAACGCCGGCGACGCCCACAACCCCCCAACACCCCCCCCCCCCCCCCCCCCCCCCCACACCCCCCCCCCCCCCCCCCCCCCCCCCCCCCCCCCCCCCCCCCCCCCCCCCCCCCCCCCCCCCCCCCCCCCCCCCCCCCCCCCCCCCCCCCCCCCCCCCCCCCCCCCCCCCCCCCCCCCCTCCCCACCCCCCCCCCCCCCAGCCACCCCCCACCCTCCCCCCCCCCCCCCCCCCCCCCCCCCCCCCCCCCCCCCCCCCCCCCCCCCCCCCCCACCCCCCCCCCCCCCCCCCCCCCCCCGCCACCCCCCCCCCCCCACACCACCCCCACGCCCCCACCCCCCCCCCACCCCCCCCCCCCCCCCCCCCCCTCACCCCCCCCACCCCCCCACCCCCCGAAAAAGATAAAGGTTAGGGAAGTAGGGGCCTCGGTTTGAGTAACAAAAGACAAATACCCTAATTGTTTTTTCTATTTATACCAAAAGTCTAAAAAAAAATAGCAAGTGTAATAATACGTGAGGGCTAATGGAGTAAAATATTACACATGGACTGAAAACCCGTAACTTTTGATAAATAATGGTTTGGGACTCGTTTGGGCTAGATAACGGATGATTTAAAACATGAAAGTTGCGCCATTGTTTTCTAATTCATTTTTCCCATGAAAACGAGTATTCACTCGAATATTATTTCATAAATGTTTTATAAACTCAATTAAAAATGTTTGTGATTTATTGTGTAGTCATCGGGTAAGTTTCGTCCGTAAAAGTGAAACTTTAAGTTAAATGTTCCGTCTCAAAAACGTTTTCAATAAAATGTTAAATAATTTATTAGTTATTTTTATTAAATAAATTGTGATAATTAAATATAAATTTAATTATTTTTGTGTCGTTACGCGTTGTTCTTGTTTCTAAAATTTTGCGAGGGTATTTCAGTCATTTTCTGCTTGTTTTCGGGTCTCGGGCAAAACTAAAAAGTTGTCCGAATGCGTTTTAACATCAAATAGCTTCGAGTTCCGATTCCCATTAAAATGTGATTTAGTGGGTCGTTTTTGATAAGTTAGAACTTAGGAATAACATATATCTTCATCGGTTTTCAAGTCAAATAAGTTAAAATTAAATTTGTCACATGAGCGATATGTGATAATAAATATTATTTACTATTTTAAATATGTTTTGAAAAATTAACTGGTTACTTGGTAATCGTTTTTTATGTGACCAATAAAAGATAAAAGTCCAAAAAGTCAAATCGACCTGTAAAAGTCAAGGTACAATAGTCATTTAAAATTCCGAAAATATAGGGCTGTAAACGAACCGGACGAACGCGAACGAAGGTATGTTCATGTTCGTTTATTTAATTTTAGCCGAACAAATAAACGAACACGAACGCGTAATCGAACCAAAATTGTTGTTCATGTTCGTTTATTTAGATTTGAACTTGTTCATGTTCGTTTATGTTCGTTCATTAATAAGTTAAACGAACGTAAACGTACATAAATGAGCATAAACGTACATAAATGAACGTAAACGATCACATATAAACAGACATAAACGAGCGTGTAACTAAAGTTGTTACTTTAAATGATCCATATGATCATCTTATATATATAATCATTATCCCAAAATATGGTCTTAAAAATAAAATCATTTCCATCCGAGCTGATTTTAAAAATATAGTGATATTACTATACTAGCATCATGAGTACGCATAGTCGATGCTTACATAAAAAAATTAATAAATACGTAAGCACTATATTAATATATTATTATTATTATTTTAATATTTGGATTGTTAATAGAACGAAAATAATCGAACGTAAACGAACGATATAAATGAACGTAATCAGACGGACATAATCGAACGTTTACGAACATAAATGAACGAACGAAGCGCTTTTTCACGTTCGTTTATTTAACTAAACGGACCGAAAATCTTGTTCGTGTTCGTTCATTTATTAAATAAACGAACATAAACGAGTTTCTCGCCGAACGATTTGCGAACAGTTCGCTGAACGTTCAGCTCATTTACAGCCCTACATATGCAACCAACCTTGCCTTGTTTCTATCCATAATACCTCTCTCATCTTTCTTATTTCTGTAGATCCATTTTGTTCCAATGGCTCTCTTGCCATATGGTAAATCCACCAATGTCCAAACTTGCTGTAATTTGAACTGTAGAAGCTCATCCTGCATTGCTTCAATCCAGCTTGGATATGTTAATGCTTAGATTACCTTCTTGGGTTCTACTTTGACAATTTTGAAAATCTTTGTGGTTGATTCTCTATTGCACTGAACTAAACATACCATTGTGAGTCACACTCTTTGTCATCCTTCTTGTTTGAGGTGCTGAATGTATATCTCCAATGATTTGTTCAACTGGATGATCCTTGTGAATTCTAGTAGTTAGAATAGGACTAACAAGGATATGTGTATCCAAATTAGTCATGTCAGCCTATGCACCAACATCTTCATCATCATCTGAATAGACAATCTCTTCCAAATTAGGCATATTTGGATCATCATCACATCTATAGATTATATTCTCATCAACATCATTATCCTTTGTACTAGCAGTATTAATAGTTGAACTAACAGTATTAATATTGTTAGTATTGTTAACATCATTTTCACCATTCTTCTCTTGTTGAATCAATCTTTCAAATTCATCTCTTAGATCTTGATCATCCTTGTCATCTTCCTTACTTGAAACTCCACTTTCTTTCTCTAGAACTTCAGTAACCTTCTTACCAGCATCATTTTCAGTATTCTTTGGACCTTGAGAGAGTGATGGATCAGATGTCCACAATGGTAGCAGTATATACTCTTGATTAGGTAATGTTTTCTTCCCAGCTTGACCTACATCAATATTCGCTTTGGTACCTGCATTACCATTAGATTGATTCCCTGCAATAACTGGCTTATAATTCATAGATTTTGTCAGTGTATCAATATTAAAAAGCCTAGTTGGTCCACTCTCTACAACATTAGGTTTATTTTCAAGAAAAGTGATGTGCAAGGTCTCCTCTACTATCCTGGTTCTACTGTTAAATACTCTAAATGCCTTGCTATTCACAGAGTATCCAACAAAGAATCCCTCATCAGCATTCCCATCAAACTTACCTAGGTGATCTAAGGTATTGAGGATTATAACAGGACACCCAAATGGTCTTATAAAGCTTAAACTTGGTGTTCTACCATGGAAATATTCATAAAGGGTCTTGTTGTGAGGCTTAATTACTAATACCCTATTTTGTACATAACAAGCAATATTAACTGCTTCAGCCCAAAAGGCAGTAGGTAACTTTGAATCAGCTAGCATAGTTCTAGCAGCCTCAATTAGTGTTCTATTTTTTCTTTTAGCTGCTCCATTATGTTGTGGAGTCCTAGCAACACTAAACTCTCTCTTAATACCTTGTTTCTCACAGAACTGATTCATCTCTTTATTCTTAAATTCAGTTCCATTGTCACATCAAATTATCTTAACTTTCTAATCTATTAGGTTTTCTATTCCTCTTATAAAAGCTTTAAGGATTCCACTGGTCTCATCCTTAGTTGCTAAAAAGAAAACCCAATTAAATCTACTATAGTCATCTGTGACAACTAGGCAATATATCTTTTTCATTATACTCTTTACAAAAGTTGGACCAAACAAATCCATATGCAATATTTGTAAAGGTTGGCTGATTGAGCTTACAATCTTGGTCTTACAAGAAGCTTTATGTTGCTTTCCTTTCTGACAAGCAACACATGTGTGGTCATTTTTAAATTTTGTTTAATGTTAAACCTCTTATAAGATTTCCCCTTACTAGTTTGTTCATAGTTTTGAAATTTATATGCCCAAGCCTCCTATGCCAAAGATTAGATTCATCTTATGTAGCCTTTGCAAAGAGACAAGTTAGACCTCCTGAAGGAGCAACATTCTTTAAGTCAACACTGTACATGTTGTTCTTTCTGGGAACTTTAAACAAGACTTGACTTTCATCAAGTAGCTTAAAGTCAAGAGACAAAACAACACATTCAGTGTCTGTAAAAAGAACAATGTTTCTCTTTTCACACATTTGTGAGACACTAAAAAGGTTAAACTTAAGCTCTTTAACAAAGTACACATCTTCAAAATTTAATTTACCTGTACTGATTTTACCTTTACCAGTGATTTTACCTCCTTTGGGGTTTTCACCAAAGGCAACAACATATCCACCATCAATTTCTTCATAATCAAAAAGATAGGACATGTTTTCAGTCATGTGCCTAGAGCATCCACTGTCAATAACTCCTTTCTCCTGCAACTCAAACTGTGGATTGCCCTGCACATAAAGTAAGAGAATCAAGCTCTCTTGAGGACCCAAGCCATTACAGACTTGGATCCGCCTTGTGCATCAACATAATCAAATCTTTTAAATGTCATTGATGCATTGTTGTGTTTGGAAACATGGTCTATAACTTTTTTGCTTTGTTCTCCAAACCCAACTAGCTGAGGCCTTAACAACATTAGCCTAATTTCCCTTATTATCACTTACTATTGCTTTTGGCCCAACAGTAGTAACATTTCCTCTAATAGTATTAACTTTATCATTAAAATTAATGTTCTTATTTGTTGTAAACTTGTTAAAGGGCCTTCTAACATGTGAATGTGCTCTATTAAAAACATTTGATGCTGGCTTTGCACTATTTACTGTTGGTCTTGGGTAGGCAGTATTAATTGGTTTGGCAGTATTAACAGATACTGGTGATCTTGAAGAGTTTTGCCTAGCAGTATTAAGTGTTTTAAGGCTAGATTTCATCAAGACTGCTTTTGGAACAAAATTTCCTTTTGGATGAGGGTGAGACATTCTTTGAGAATTTTGGTGATTCACCCTTCTAGCATTGTTCCATACAGGTTTTTCCACCATTTTCTTTTCATAGAAATCACAATCTTTAAATCAAATGGTTAAAACTGCCATATACATAGCAAGCTTTATTTTTAAACACAAAATTACATCCTAATTTCTAAGTAATCAAATTATTTCAGTTTCTCTTGTTACCTTTAGGACTTTGACTGTTTTTCCTAGGGTATTTAGCTTGCTTATTGTTCTCTACCTTCTTAACCGACTCCCTAGGTGATTTCACATGCTCATTAGATTTAACAAATTCTACTTTAACATTACTATGTTTTCTCTGTCTAGACTTAGACTCAGTCTCATTCTCATTTTCACTGTCAGATATCCAATCTTCAATAAGTGGTTCACTAAGAGACTTAGGTTTTGACACACTAGTCTTAACTTTACTAGTTGCAACTATAGGTTTAACGTGGTTTAAGAGAACCAGAAATTAAATTCAATTATTGCATGAGAAAAAGCATTTTGTAAGTTAATATATCAACAATCTGTTTTCTCCTCAGCAGAAACCAACTTAGCAAAACTTACAAAAATTAACTATGGTTTAATAGAAGCAAAAATTAAAAAATGATATCTTCATGTTCATCATCAACAACAATGATGACCTTATCCAACCTCCCTCAAAACCACACACCTGACCCTAACAACCTTAACCAACCCAACAACCATCAAACCTCACCTCGTAAGCTCACCAAAGGCAGCTCACAGTTACTCAGATGGTCAAGAGCACGTGCCATAAGATCAGGTGTAGAACTTGACCAAAAGACCACTTGTTCAAACTGACTCAACGCCGAATTAAGAAAAAGATCTAAGGGAATAAGCTAGAAAAGGACAGCTTAAGTTGACAGTTTTTATTCTACTATATTTTTGGCTTTTTGAAAAAAAATGGAAACTTTAAGCTTTTTTTTTTTTTTTTTTTTTATTTTAGGACTTCAAAAAACACTTTTTAACAAACAAAAGACTTAAATCAGATTATGACGTACTACATTAAGCTAATTGAAATCAAAATTTAACTTAAATTGAGCTAGGGATTGTTCTCTTAAAGATCTGCACATTCATGACTGTTAAGGAGATTTACAACTAGCAAAACTTGAATGTTTTAGACCTAACATACTTTAGGTTTTTCCACAGCTCTTGCACGTAAACAGAATATGTAATGATGCTTAGTGACATAAATACAATCCTAAAACAAACTTCAAAGATATCAACAAATGAGCGTGTGAGAACACTTTTAACTGGCAAAATTGGTTTTTGAATAAAGAATTCAAAACTTTTCAAAACTAATTTAAACTTATAAAAACTAAGCATTAAACTATTTGAGAGCTTTATGAAAACTTATTAGGCTACTTAAGACAAATACAAGCAGTATTAACTCAAGTTAATACTGCTTGTGACAAAACACCCTTTAAAAACTTTAAATCCAACTTTTAAGCTAAAACAAATTCCAAAAAGGTTTAAAACATGAAAACAGATTAAGATTAATGACAAATGAAGACAAATAAGCAACAACCTCATAAGAATAAGTACTAAATGATGAGCTAAACTAAAAAAAGCTAATTTGACTTAAAATAGACAGATTACTTAAAAACTTAATTTAAACAATTCTAAACTATTAACTGATTTTAATAAGCTAAAGCAAGACTAAATTAACACAAATAAGCAGATAATAAGCAGAAATAAGCAGAGAATAAGCAACTTGATAAGCAAAATAAGAAATTAAGCTAGAAAGTGAAATGAGAACATACCTTGATCCTAGCTCAAACAAGGATAAAAAAATGCTCAAAGGAGCTTATCTACAAGCTCCTGCTTGTTAAAAACAAGCTGGTAAAGTCCAATAAGCCCATCCCTTTCTGGCTTATCATCCAATTCATAGCTTATTCAGTTGAATTGAGGAGATTTAAGACAAACAGCTTATTAAGTAGCATTTAAACACATTTTTAACCAAGTTTCATAAAAGTAAAAGCTTAAATTTAACACGAATATAGAAGAAACTGAATTTTATTAATACTAAAAAAGATTACAAGCTTAGAAAACAAATGCATTGAAATAAAAAGTAAATAGCAGGAAAATAAGCTATAAGTACACTCTCCTACTCACTATTCTTGATATCTTCAACTGTGTGGATTTCCTGTGCTATTTATAGCTGTGGAATGAGCTTCTAGGTCCATGAAGTGATCCACTGCTTCTTATAGCCCTTGATTCCATGTCCATCTAAGCTGAGCCCTTGATTTCTTTCACGCATCATTGGCCAATGAGGGTGCTTAGGATCGCCAATGTGGCATAAGTGGTGTCAGCCGTTGTCAGGGCTTAGTCTTCTAGAAGCATTGATGCGTGTGGTGAATGGTTTTACCCTGTGCGTGCTATTTGTGTAAATATAAAAGAGGGAGGGAAAGAAGATGTACAGTATATGAGCAAGTTCCTCATCAAACTTGATCTGGTCCTTCTTCTTTAATGGGTTTTCAGGTTCAACCATCTTTGCCTTTCCCTTGTCTTTTGGATCAATTTGTGAAGGAGGTACTCTTGTTCTTATTCTAGACTCACTACACTCCTGCATAACCACTCCTCTTACCACTCTTTTTTTCTTTGATTTCTCACTTTTCATCTTCATAAGTGTTTGAGCAATTGTGAGATCTTCATCTTCAATAACAGTTGTTGTTGTTGTTGTTGTTGGAGGAGTACTTGGTTTAGCAGTACTAACAGATACACCAGTAGTAGTAATTGGTGCACTCCCCTGAGTCTCTGAATCCTCTTGAAACCATGAAATCCCTTCATCTTGATCAATTTCATTCCTCCCCTATTTGGATGCATTCTCCTGATTACCCAAACTCTTTTTAGCAGAAGACTATATCTTGACTTTGAATAACCTCCTCTTGAGTTATGGAGTTCTTGACTTTTTCTTCTTTTCCAACTTCTTGACTCTCTTCTTTAGAGTAGTAATTTCCAATTCCTGAACAATCTTTATATTTTCCAAGGCAAGAACTCTTTCAGATAATTTTGTACAAAGTTCCATCAATTCTGTTAGTTTCATACTGTCCTCCCCACTTCCAAGTGTGTTAACTCTTGAGAGAGGTGGATCATTGGACTGTTTAGACAACCTCTCAAACCAAGTTTGAGCAGGTTTACCCCCCAATATGGTATATTCGGTATTGCCGTGGATTGGGTCCTATTTATGTTATCACTGCACTGCTCTGCATCTAAGCTAGTAGCAGCAGTAGCATCCCTTTCCACACTGTCTCCCCTCTCCTTATGGATAGTCTCATCTGCTACAAGGGTAGTAGATCCACTAGACTGAGATATCTCAGTGGCCTTTCTTTTGGTTTTCCTATGTTTTTGGGTCTTTTTGGGGTGTGATGATGATGCAACAGTAGGAATTGGTTCAACATGAGATGGTGAAGCAGTAGTAGGTATGTGTTAGGGTTTAGTGGGTTGTCCTGAACCTTCACCCTCCACTGCTTGTGATTGTATCAACATAGTAGCAAACAATGGTGTCACAGTCCTTGAAAAATCTTTTCATTTCCTTCTCATATTTGCAAAAACCTTTTTTGTATGAGAAGGTGTATCATACTCATCATTAAACAATGCTGCAAGATTTTCAATTTGATTCTTCAAAAACAGTTTTAAAAACTTTAGATACATTAAAAACTTTTTAGAATTAGGAACCAAGTTTCTCAACATACCATCAAAAATCAATTTAGAAAAATTAATTTTTTTATTCTTAGCTAAACATATAACTGCAGATGCAATATTAGTACTGAATTTATTCCAAGCAGTTGATTTAGAACTTAAACATTTTAAGATGCTATGAATGAGATACTTCCACTGAGGGGAAAAGAAAGGTTTTAAAAAGTAAGTTTATCAGAAAGCTTTTCATATCCCATCAATTGAAGGTTTTCAAAAATCTCAGTGTTTGTATGACAAGTAATACCATCCTCATCATCAAAGTGAAGATCTCTCCTCACAGATGATTCTGTTATTACTATAGTCTTACCATCACCTTTGCCACGTATTTGTGTTTCATTATTGACTGTTTTGATCTTTGCGGTAGACCAAAACTGCTCAATATAGGACACATAGATAGTTGGATTACAGTTAAGGCATATCTGATAGGGTTAGCATTAAGGAAATCAACTATCTCTGCAAAATAAGCATTGACTTCTAATTTTTCCAAGTACGCCACCATATTTTGAGAATCAGCAAAGGTTAAGTCCGTCATTGATGATAATTTTGAATGTCAGTAATGAAATCGAGTTAGGGTTTGTAAAATTTAGAGTGTGAGAGTGTTTAAGAGTGATTACTGTGTGATCAAAAATGGTTTTATAGTGAATTAAGCAAACCCATAAGTGAAGTAACCATTTAATTTACAAAAGACACCCTCAGCAGTTTTAACCTCAACGGTAACCTAGCAGTACTAAATTAGCCCGGCAGTATTAACTTTTTGCCTGGCAGCACTAACTTTTCGCCCAACAGCATTAAGTCATGCCAGCAGCACTAACACTTGAGTTACCAGTTTAAACCCTAATTTCATCCAAATAATATTTCCAACCTATTCCAATCAAAAACCTATCCAAACAACACCTCAAAGATTTGGCATTCCAATGCTAGCAGCCTAGCAGTCAAAAATCGAAAACGACTAACATCAAATGCCTTTGTGAGTAAATCTGCAATATTATGATCAGTGTGAATCTTGATCACTTGAATTAATATCTTCTCATATGAATCCCTGATGAAGTGATGTCTAATCTCAATGTGCTTAGTCTTTGTGTGAAACACTGGATTCTTAACTATGCAGCTGGTGCTTTCGTTGTCAAAGAAAATCTTGGTATTCATGAAATTGTATCCATAATCCAGCATTTGATTTTGGATCCATAACACCTGTCCACAACAATTAGATGCAGCTACATACTCTGCTTCAGTAGTAGAGTTGACAACTACAATTTGCTTCTTAAATTGCTATGAAATCAATCTACTCCTAAGAAATTGACAACCTCCTGTTGTAGATTTCCTGTCTAAACTTGTACTAGCATAGTCACTGTCAGTATAAGCTTCCAAGTCAAATGGCGAGTCTTTAGGATACCAAAGGCCCAATTTAGGTTGACCTTTCAAGTATCTAAAGATTCTTTTCACAGCATGAAGATGTGAAACTTTAGGTGTGACTTGAAATCTTGCACAAGCACATACAACAAACATAATATCAGGCCTTGAAGATGTTAAATACATCAATGATCCAATCATTGATCTATATAAGTGAACATCAACATCTTTAGCATTGTCATCCTTCATCAAAGGCTTTGAAGTCTCCATAGGTGTACTTGCTGTCTTCACAGTTGAAAAACCAAACTTCTTCAAAATTTCATCCACATACTTGTCTTGACTGATAAAAATCCCATCATCTTTCTGTGTCACTTGCAGTCCTAAGAAGAATGTGAGCTCTCCCATAGAATTTATCTGGAACTTCTTATGCATCATCTTTTCAAACTCAGTACACATCTCCTTCCTTGTAGACCCAAAAATGATATCATCAACTTATACTTAAACTAGTAGAATATCACATTTGACCATTTTAATAAACATAGTCTTATCTATTTGACCTCTCTGAAATTCATTGTCTAATAAATAGGTAGATAAAGTCTTATACCAAGCTCTAGGAGCTTGATGTAGACCATATAATAACTTTTCTACCTTATAAACTCTGTCAGGGAACTCTGGATCTTCAAACCCTAGAGGTTGACAGACATAAACTTCCTTTTCAATCTTGCCATACAGAAATGCACTCTTCACATCCATTTGGTACACAAAAAAGTCTTTGAATGAGGCAAAGGCTAAGAATAGCCTAATTGCTTCAATCTTAGCAACTGGACCAAAAACCTCATCATAATATATTCCCACTTCTTGAGTGTAACCCTGTGCAACTAGCCTTGCCTTGTTTCTAACCACAATACCTCTCTCATCTTTCTTGTTTCTATAGACCCATTTTGCTCTAATGGCCCTCTTGCCATATGGTAAATCAACCAAAGTCTAAACCTTCTGCAATTTAAACTGTAGAAGCTCATCCTACATTACTTCTATCCAGATTGGATCTGTCAATGCTTGGATTGCCTTATTGGGTTCTACTTGTGATAGAAAACAAGCAAACAAACAATTCTGAAAATCTTTGTGGTTGATCCTCTGTTGCACTGAACTAAACATACCATGGTTAGTCACATGCTTCGTCATGCTTCTGGTTTGAGGTGCTGAATGTATATCTCCAATGATTGGTTTAACTGGATGATCCTTATGAATTATGGCAGTTGGAATAAGACTGACAGGGATATGTGTATCTAAATTAGTCATGTCAGCCTCTGCACCAACATCTTTATCATCATCTGAATAGACAATCTCTTCCAAATTGGGCATATTTGGATCATCTTCACATCCATAGACTATATTCTCATCAACGGCATTATCATTTATGCTAGCAGTATTAACAGTTGAACTAACAGTATTCATATTGTTAGTACTGCTAACATTTTCATCCTTCTCTTGATGAATCAATCTTTCAAATTCATCTCTTAGATCTTGATCATCCTGGTCATCTTCTTTACTTGAAACTCCACTTTCTTTCTCTAGAACTTTAGCATCCTTTTTTTCTCCTCCCCTGATGGTTTGAATCCAACATCAGGAGAATCCTTTGAACTAGAAGAGAATGGTGAATCTTAAGTCAATAATGGTAGCAGTATGTAATCTTTCTCAGGTATTGTCTCCACTCTAGCTTTACCTGCATTATCACATGCTTTTGTACCTGCACTACCATTAGATTGATTCCCTTTAACAATTGGCTTATAATTCATAGATTTTATCAGTGTATCAATATCAAAAAGCCAAGATGGTCCACTCCCTGCAACATTAGGTTTATTTTCAAGAAAAGTAATGTGCAAGGTCTCCTCTACTATCCTGGTTCTACTGTTAAATACTCTAAATGCCTTGCTATTCATAGAGTATCCAACAAAGAATCCCTCATCAGCCTTCCCATCAAACTTACCTAGGTGATCTAAGGTATTGAGAATTGTAACAGGACACCTAAATGGTCTCATAAAGCTTAAACTTGGTGTTCTACCATGGAAAAGTTCATAAGGGGTCTTGTTGTGAGGCTTAATTACTAATACCCTATTTTGTACATAACAAGCAGTATTAACTGCTTCAGCCCAAAAGGTAGTAGGTAACTTTGAATCAGCTAGCATAGTCCTAGCAGCCTCTATTAGTGTTTTGTTTTTCCTTTCAGCTACTCCGTACACCCGAAACCCTAATTTTATGTTTTTTTCTTAAAACTAAATGTTATAATGGTTAAATATTGTTATAATCTATCCTAGCATGCTTAACTAATGTTAAAATAACCGCTTTATTGATTAATGAAGGAATTTGAACTTAAAACCCGCGCATTTTCATTTTGAAACCCTAATTCGACCCGTTTTGAGTCCTAGCTTAACGAATCGTTATTTTAAACTATCGTTAAGTTAAACATTCATATTTTAGCTTATATTAAATAAGGATAACATATCGAAACTTAAATAAGCCTTGCATGGCATTTTGGATCTTGTTTTACAAAAGTATTCATGCAAGGGGTATATATCGTAACTTTTGGAAACTTATAACTAAAAAGGTCTAAAAATGACATTTTAAATATTTTAATCAAAGTTATAACTATATAGGTCTATTATGTCACTTTCCCCAAAATTACAAAAGGTTTACTTTGTATATCTTTAAACTAGAAGGACTAAACTCGTAAAAGTGCCAAAACGCCCACAAGGGTTATATTTTGCTACTTTTACAAACTCAAGGGTCCTAAATGTAACATTTTGAAAAAGTATAAAAGCATGTTTAAAAACCTACAAAGACATAACTTTAATTAAACCTGCTTCTCGTAGCTTAACATTTCCAGATATTGAATAAAACGGCTTAACGGTAAAGGAACCTGAATATAAAACAGAAGTGGCACCAGAAGAGGCGGAGGGGGAGTGGGCGATGTTGCAATAGGGTGTCAGAGGCTAGGATGGAGTATCATGCGAGATGGAGTAGGCAAGGGTTTGGGTGACGTGATTCGTGTGATCGGTAGAGCGGTATGTGTCTCTGGAGGTCATTGTTAGGTACAGAGCGAACTCTAGTGAACATGTGCGCATCCATCTAGTCCTCCAATCTTGAATATTGGAGACTCAGAGAATGTGCGTAACCCTATTTGAACGTCTAACGTGCACTATTAACTGCATGCCCTGAACGGTATATACAATAATTCCAAACTCTTCAATCGAGGTATCTCTCATCCCTTACGTTCGCACTAACACACACCACGGGGCACTAAAACTCACCAACACTCTCCTTCTCTTTTAAGACTTGACATCAGTATATACAGCAATGCGGACGTTGAGCTGTTTCTCACATGATCACATTATTCTATATCAAACCAATCTCCGTTAAAGACGCACGATCAACGGTGGTGCGAGCGGTTGGGTCAAACTCATCAAGAAAATAATATAAACAAATACACACACACTAATCAGGGTATCATAAGTCATCAACTAATACGTATCTAATCTATCTGAAGTCTGGCTTGTCTCTTACTAGCGGACATAATTATTACTATCAACATATGTTTAAATGTGAAAGCTCGAGAAGAAGAGGAGGAAGGAGACAATTTTCGGGGACGACTATCGGGAGGGCTGGGTGATTGAGCTCATATATGTACGCGGGTCATCTACGGTCACTTAACACGTGATTTTAATGTACGTCTTCTGGCGACAATAAATCACGTGTGGAGTAGGTGATGACTATTAGCTATATGTAGGAGCAGGTGTTAACGTGTGTGCTGATAGCGCGCAACACACACACACACACATTGGTGTGAGCGGGGGATACATTGGATATCATAATAGATACGTCTAATAAAAGTGTTTTTCCAGACTATAAGTTAATCTGATATACCATTAACATTAAATGTCTGAAGTTACTGATGCCAAAAATCCCTCAATCAAGCATGGACCATTATCACTTTTGGGTGAATGCGAAATATTATGGATAAATCTATCCGGGATTGACAAATCCTGTTTGTGTTAACCGGATAGGTAACCAAACACATTATATTTGAATTTCATAGGTATATGGCAATTACCTAAACCGAGGGCCATTATCTCTATATATATACCACATCATTTTGGGTATATATATACACTAGTCAGTTTATGTGCCATGAGCTTAGACCAGACTAAACTATACCAGACAAGACCAAACAGACCAAACAAGACAATAACGCAGTAATACACTGTTACTACAATAATTGCATTCGTTGCAATTATACAAATAACAGGTATATAATAACGTGACCCAAGATCATAACAATACCATTTTCATAATAATTGTGTTGTACAATTATTACACTATGACTTGTATTCAAACTGTTTATCAAACATATGAATTTCACTCAACCATTGTATTGACTTTTTAGCATGTTTATCTTAGGTTATTGAGCAATATACGGCACGGAGTGGCATGGACTCGAAGATGGCTAAAACTTGTTATCATTCACAATGTATGTAACTAGATTTTGGGACCTGCCTTTGTAAAACTCTAACTTGAAATGAATGATAACGTATCTTTTGAACAAACATCTCTTTTGGGTCATTTTCTATGATTATAATTATAACACCCCGTGTTTTAGGGTCATATACGACGTTAATAAATTCACAAGTTATTTTTAGTATTGTACGCATTTGCTTTTAAATCGTAAAAGTTAAGCTAAATCGCGTAAGCTAAAAATTATCGTTCAATGTAAACGGGCATCAAACGATTAAATGTCTACATCAAGCAAGTGTTATGTAATTATTTTGAGGATAATTATTAACTTTGTTCATTTTATTTTTATTAGTTACGTAAAGTGGTTACGTTTCGCGATAAAATGCGTTTAGGTATACCTGAAAGTACCAAAACCTATCTACGCTTCAACAAATACCCACGATTATACCCAATACTCAAAATTTATCAAATACCATCTACTTACCCATGTGGGCCGATTTGAGAGATAAAACAAAAATATCAAGGTGATGACTACTCCTAAATATCAAGATATTTTCTCGCCTTAGCTTCCTTGTGCTTTCCTAAGCTCCACCTCTCTTCTTATCACTAACTCTTGGACTTGGTGATTGATAAATATCTCTTACACTATATATATATCACTAGCATACACTCTCACTCTCATAAACACTTAATCAAAAATTAAAACTATCTCTCTACTCTCTCCTCAAAACCCACGGCTCAAATAGCCAACCCAAACAAATCCATACCTTGATTTTATAAGACCATACAAGCTCTCATACATCATATCTAAGATACCTCAAGGTGATTTGAAGTGTTGGATAATCATTTTCAAGTGTTAAAGAAAGAAAGAAAGATTAGGGTTTCTAAACCTAATGCTCGTGTTTAAAGTCTAAACAAGGGTTTAGGACTTATTTCTTATCAATCCTACAACAACTATAGGTAGCTATAAACTTTATGTCTTCACTTTTATCATTTTTTATGTGTTTTACATGTTTATATAGTTAAATCACCATTTAGGGTTTCTTTAATAAGTTTTGATTAAAAGTGAGATTAGAACACTTGTTATCTTGAACACTTGGGAAAAATATGAACTAATGGACCTAATATATGTAAGACATAAGATATTAAGGGTTCTAATGGATTTGTAACAAAGTGGTAAAGCTAAAAAGTTCTAAAAACAAGTTTTAAACACTGTTTGTATTCGAAAAATTACATATGTATTTTATACTTTTATAAAATACTACATGTCACAAGGATCGAGGGGTCATAAAGAACTCGAAAAACCGATTAATAACGAAGAAGATACGCTATTTACAAGTTTATGATAGTTAATACTTTTATAAAACTATTTTTATAAAAGTTACTATTCATGGCAGAAACTTATACTTTGTAAAACATAAATAATATGATAAAACTTTTAATTTCGAGATCGTGCTCGAAAGAATCGCTAAAAACGGAGCTATATCGAATAAGATACGACTTTACAAGTTTTTACGCTAATAAAACGTAAAAACGAGTTTTAGCTGAGAACAGTAAAATCACTATTCACATCAGAATCATGAAAACCTAAAAATGTGATTTTATGATCACTCGTCTTACTACGAAAGCGTGGGCATAAGAAACGCGAGAAACGGACTAAAAACGACGAAGTTATGTCATTTTTGCTAAAAGGCGTAATTATAAACGTTTTTACCATATAAATATGATTTCGCTAAAACGATTAGATGGTGATATAGCTATATAGATATATATGTGTTATAGTTACCAAAGTGCTATATTACTAGGGAATTTCATAATGAGGCCTCTTCGGATGCTATTGACGATTGGTTGGATTTAACGATTTAAAGTAACCTAACTCCTCGTACTCATGTCATGACCGCTAATTATGATAGCCCGAACGATAGTATGATGATAACTAAATAGGATAATATGGTAGTTGTTAGACAACATACTCGAGTACTCATACGACCTATATTGGATTAGGTTGCATTCGGCGATTATCGGACGCATTTTGTGTGATATACTTAATATTAGCTCACTCGAGGTGAGTTCATAACCCCACGTTTTACATGATTTCGTTTTATAAGTTTTGGGGTGAGAACATGCTTGTTTACAAATGTATTTACATGGTTGATTACAAATTAATTTATACACTTCTTTACTTGTCTTGCGATGAGATACAATACTTGGTTTACTTTTTGGACGTAAACACATACTTGACTTTTACTCGAATAATTATTGATTAGCTTAGGTTTCATGAACTGTAAATCACTTGAGGGTGAGCGCCAAATGTTATAAAATAGGTCTATTGGGGATTGACAACCCCCGTTAGGGTGATTAGCTCTTCCCAAGTTTCGAGAGTGAACTAACGAACGTTAATATCATGTTTGGATTACGACTGATAAGTGTCTACAGCCAACACTGATACTAATGAATTGTTACCGTGCCTTGAATAAGTGGCATACTGTAAGTCTACGTCGCAGTTCCATAACTTAGAGTATCATAATCATTCTCTACATACTTGAAAACTAATTGGGAATAAGTGCTCATTATAATATCTAACTTGAATACATTTTTGGATATTGTGTTCATTATAATATCTACTTGAAACATTTTAGGATATCGTGTTCATTACAATATATATACTTGAAACATTTTGGGATTTTATATAAGTAAACCTATATATGTAGGTTTATGCGTTGCAAGTCTTGTATGAGCGAATCTTGTAACACAGTAAACCTATATATATAGTTTTGGTATTTACATGCATACTTACAAAAACCTATGAACTTACCAACTTTAATGTTGACACTTTTAAGCATATTTTTCTTAGGTGAAATAGATGTATGACATACTTGATGTGCCTTGGAGTCCAAATTTACAAGATTTCTTTTCAAACGACTCAGTTAGAGGTCGTTCTCTCCTGACTTGTGCAATGGGATCATGAAGTAACGCTCCCGGAAATACATTCCGCTGCGACCCAATTTTGGGGGTGTTACAGATTGGTATCAAGAGCCAAGGTTATAGAGAACCAGGTCAAATGTTTTCGCTGGACTATAACCGTTTTCAAACATTGCATTCATATAAAGGGGTTTTCACGGGACATACATACACTAATTGTGCATTAGTCGGTTAGGCTAGATGCATGCATGATTGATATACATGTTATGATATAAATGTATATTACTATAAGAGGCTTATATAATATACTCATTAAGTTATTTCTGCTAGTCACGTAGTCATGTCAGCTGATTCCGCTATTACCTATACTTCTGTTCACTCTGAGGCACGATTTAAGTATTCCGTCTGCGATCCTACGAGGGAGGCATGCCCGAATAGTCGTTGGAGCATGGCACCATGTTTCGCCATAGTATGTTACCTGATTCCCATAGAGCTGGAGATCATATACCTTTGTACATTCCAAAGCCTGAGGCACCGTGAGGACTTAGTGCCAGCTGAGGATGAGCCACCTACACCTCCACTACCACCATTCTTTTATCCCCACGTATCCGACCCCCATGTAATAGAGCCACCAGCTCAGATGAGAGCTAACAACACCAATCCCACCTATCATCACTACATCCAATCGGGGACAACCACCATTGTACCTATTACCACTGCCTGTACCATCCACTACCGCAAGCTGATATATCCCGAGGCCTTACACAGCCGCCTCGAAGAGGTACTACATACTACTCCTAGACTATTGTGAGGTTGGGAGAGTTCTGCTGCTGCTAACTAGCTGCGAGACAGCCAGGACCCACTATGGCCCATAGAGTCGATTTACATCTTGCAGACACTTGGAGACCAGTTTCAAGATAATAAGATGAGAATGATGACCCGCCTTAGAGATGGTCAACAAGAGGGCCAGTTACCAAGGTATATGTTCGTTGTAAAGAGTTCGGAGTTTTTACTCACGAACATCAGATCCAGAAGGATCGTACAGCTGAGAGATGAGATTAAGGTAGAGGAGAGAGAGAACTTCTTACGAGCAAGAAGTATGAACCCGTCAGCCTTGACTAGGTCTGAAGCTTACTGCAGGGCATTAGAGGCACGAGTTACAATATTAGAGACTGAGGTGCGTCGCCACGAGTGGCAGCGTCAGGCTGCAGATGATTTTGCTGTTTGGCATATCATGCGTACCCAGGCCCTGGAGGCTGGAGACACGGGTAGCCCATTCCTAGACTTGGTTAGATTGTAGCTACTATGCAGTTTTGTTAGTTTTTATGGGTTACTCCCAGCTAGCAGACGGTATAGATCTTTTGTTTTGAGTAGCTATCTGGTATGGATCTTTTGTCTTTTGTTTAGCTATGTTGTATAGCCTACTAAGTATTACGGGTAACTCCCGGCTAGTAGGGCTCTAGGTTGATTTATCATTGTTGTAACCTAGCGATAGGAATCATTTATCTGAACCGAACATGTATGGTTTTTCCAATTATATAAGAAATGGACGATTACGTTATCTATAAATCCGAATTTATATAAATAAATTCGATTCTGCTATACCATGTTCGCGAGAGAGCCGCGACGCGCGATTGTACATTTCACTGTATGATGTGATCCATTTATTAATGTGTATATGTTATGTCATAGTTATGATTTTATGAAATCTAACGAGTATTATGTTTTCTTTTTATTTTAAAGAAAATGGCACCAAAGAGAAGGACCACGAGGTTAAACCCAGGTGCAACACCAACACCAGTCACAGACACTCATACCACTACATCTGTCACCAATGCCCAAATTCAGGCAATGATTAATGAAGGCATTACTACTGCACTAGCAGCATGTGATGCAACCAGAAATGGCGATGATAGCCATACTTCCGGAATGGGTGCCAGAAGGCCTATGCAAGTTGCTCGTGAATGCACCTACCCGGACTTTCTAAAATGCCAACCCTTGAACTTCAAGGGCACTAAGGGAGTTGTCAGACTCACTCAGTGGTTTGAAAAGATAGAGTCTGTTTACAGCATAAGCAACTGTACAGTAGCATGCCAGGTCAAATTTGCTACGTGTACCCTGCAAGGAAATGCTCTTACATGGTGGAACTCCCATGTTAAGACCACTACTCCTGAAGCTGCCCATACAATGCCATGGAGGACACTAAAAAAGATAATGACAGACAAATACTGCCCAAGGGGCGAAATTAAGAAACTGGAGTTCGAAATGTGTAATTTGAAGGTGAAGGGTAACAATGTGGTAACCCATAGCCAACGTTTCTAAGAACTGGCACTAATGTGCGATCGGATGTTTCCGGAAGAGTCGGACAAGGTTGAGAAATATGTCGGTGGCTTACCCGACATGATCCATGGCAGTGTGATGGCAACTAAGCCGAAGACTATGCAAGATGCCATTGAGTTCGCCACCGAACTAATGGATAAGAAAATTAGCACATTTGCTGAAAGACAAGCTAAGAACAAGAGGAAACTTGATAACAACAACCAAGCTCAACAACAACTTCCTAAAAAAACAAAAAGAAGGCAGAATGTAGTACAAGCAATCCACTGGACTGGTGAAAAGAAAAGTATCGAACTCTACACTGTGGCAACAAGTGCAAGTTTCATCACAATGGCCCATGCACTATAAAATGTGCAAACTGCAAGAGGGTCGGTTATCTGACCAGAGACTGTTGGAGTTACGCTGCTACTAACAATCAAAGAACCCTTACTTGCTATGAATGTGGGAATCAAGGGCACTATAGGAGTGATTGCCTGAAGTTAAAGAATGGAAACCAAGCTAGAGGTACTGAAACACGTGGAAGGGTGTTTGCCTTAGTAGGAGGAGAAACCAATCAAGACTTTGACGACAAGGAAGATAATACCAATGCTTAGACTTCATTTCTTTAAGAATTCTCGTTGTACTTTCGCTTAAATTTCTATTGTACCGAATGATTTCATTATCAATCAATTTAACGTACGCAAAAAATCTTTGTCTACTTTTACTTTTGAACTTTCTAATTTTGCAATCATTTATAACACATTTGACAAAAATGAGCATTACATCGTTAGTCCTCAAATATACATAATTTGATCACCTATGTATAATTTAGGAAGGACCATGCCATGCTGAGAGTAGTCACCTTAAAACTCTTTGTCAGGGAAATAATTTTCTACTTATATCAAGTTTTGAGTGCGTATTCATAAAATGTATGTATCCTGAGGAACCAAACTAATAATCATAATAACTAAGTGAACTCTTACACCATCTTACTATAAAGTCGACGTCATTTTATACCAAATCCTAAGCCAAGAAGCCGAGACACATCCCTAGTCGCTCTAGGACAATCCGCTATCAAACTTGCCGCCAAAAGAATTACGCCGATGTGAGACGGAAGTCAGTAGAATTTCAAGATTTACAACCTGTTTATGCTTAAGGTAGCGCCTTAGAAAGGAGAGGTACGCTTTGGCAAACGGGGGAAGTAAAACCTTAGATAGGTTGGACCTTTCAAGGTGTTGGAACAAGTTGAATCCGTTGCTTACAAACTTAAGCTTCCGCAAGAGCTGAGCAGGGTTTACAATATGTTTCATGTATCCAATTTGAAGAAGTATTATCCTGACGATCCATTAGTCGTTCCGTTGGAAGGACTCCATGTGGATGAAAAACTCCATTTTGTTGAGAAACCTGTAGAGATCATAGACTGAGAAGTCAAACAATTGAGGCAAAGCCGTAACCTAATTGCCAAGGTTCGATGGAACTCTAGGCAAGGCCCTGAGTTACATGGGATCACGAGGATCAATTTCAAAAGAAATATCCACACCTCTTCACAAAAACAGTACCGTCGTCAAGTGCCGCATCTTAAGCCTTGAGGACAAGGCTCATTTAACGGGGGGAGACTATAACACCCCGTGTTTTAGGGTCATATACGACGTCAATAAATTCACAAGTTATTTTTAGTATTATACGCATTTGCTTTTAAAATCGTAAAAGTTAAGCTAAATCGCGTGGCTAAAATTATCTTTCAATGTAAACGGGCATCAAACGATTAAATGTATACATCAAGCAAGTGTTATGTAATTATTTTGAGGATAATTATTAACTTTGTTCATTTTATTTTTATTAGTTACGTAAAGTGGTTACGTTTCATGATAAAATGCGTTAACAAATACCCACGATTATACCCAATACTCAAAATTTATCAAATACCATCTTACATATGCCCATGTGGCCGGATTTGAGGAGATAGAACCAAGAAATATCAAGGGTGATGACTAACTCCCTAAATATCAAGATATTTTCTCGCCTTAGCTTCCTTGTGCTTTCCTAAGCTCCACCTCTCTTCTTATCACTAACTCTTGGACTTGGTGATTGATAAATATCTCTACACAATATAATATCACTAGCATAACACTCTCACCTCAAAACACTTAACCAAAAACAAAACTATAACTCTACTCTCCACCTTCAAAACCCACGCTCAAAAGCCCAACCCAAACAAATCCATACCTTGATTTTATAAGACCATACAAGCTCTCATACATCATATCTAAGATACCTCAAGGTGATTTGAAGTGTTGGAAAATCATTTTCAAGTGTTAAAGAAAGAAAGAAAGATTAGGGTTTCTAAACCTAATGCTCGTGTTTAAAGTCTAAACAAGGGTTTAGGACTTATTTCTTATCATCATACATCACTATAAGGTTAGCTGTAAACCTTTATGTCTTCACTTTTATCATTTTTATGTGTTTACATGTTAATATAGTTAAATCACCATTTAGGGTTTCTTTAATAAGTTTTGATTAAAAGTGAGATTAGAACACTTGTTATCTTGAAAACTTGGGAAAAATATGAACTAATGGACCTAATATATGTAAGACATAAGATATTAAGGGTTCTAATGATTGGAGAGGATTGTGGGGGAGGTGGGGGGGGTTTTGTAACACAGTGGAAAAGCCTAAAAGATACTAAAAACAAGTTTTAAACACTTTATAAGAATTTTATCTAGGGGCTATTTTTATTCGAAAAATTACATAAGTATTTTAACTTAATAAAAATACTACATGTCACAAGGATCGGGGTCATAAAGAACTCAAAAAACCGATTAATAACGAAGAAGATACGCTATTTACAAGTTTACGATAGTAAATACTTTTATAAAACTATTTTTATAAAAGTTACTATTCATGGCAGAAACTTATACTTTGTAAAACATAAATAATATGATAAAACTTTTAATTTCAAGATCATGCTTGAAAGAATCGCTAAAAACGGAGCTATAACGAATAAGATACGACGTTTATAAGTTTTACGCTAATTAAAACATAAAAACGAGTTTATAGCTGTGATGAACTGTAAAATCACTATTCACCTCAGAATCATGAAAACCTAAAAATGTGATTTTATGATCACTCGTCTTACTACAAAAGCATGGGAAAAAGAAACCGAGAAACGAATAAAAAACGACAGAATTATGTCATTTTTGATAAAATGCTAATTAATAAACGTTTTTACCAATATAAATATATTTCCTAAACGATTAAATGGTGATATAGCTATATAGATATAAAGGTAATAGTTACCAAGGTGGCTATATTACCAGGAATGACATAATGGAGGCCTCTTACGGATGGCGTAAGACGAGTTTTTGGATATACGATTTAAAGTATCCTAACTCCTCGTACGCATGTCAAAGACTCATTAATTATGATAGCCCGAACGATAGTATGAATTATAACTACATAAGAATATATATGGTAGTTGTTAGACAACAAACTCGAGTACTCATACGACCTATATTGATTAGGTTGCATTCGGCGATAGATCGGACGCATATGTGTATATACTTAATATTAGCTCACTCGAGGTGAGTTCATAACCCCACGTTTTACATGATTTCGTTTTATAAGTTTTGGGGTGAGAACATGCTTGTTTACAAATGTATTTACATGGTTGATTACAAATTAATTTATACACTTCTTTACTTGTCTTGCGATGAGATACAATACTTGGTTTACTTTTTGGACGTAAACACATACTTGACTTTTACTCGAATAATTATTGATTAGCTTAGGTTTCATGAACTGTAAATCACGTGGAGGGTGAGCGCAAATGTTATAAAATAGATCTATTGGGGATTGACAACCCCCGTTCGGGTGATTAGCTCTCACTAGTTCGAGATTGAACTAACGAACGTTATATCATGTCGGATTACGACTGGATTGGTGTCTACATGGCCAACACTGGATACTAATGAATTTTTACCGTGCCTTGAATAAAGTGGCATACTTGTAAGTCTACGTCGCAGTTCCATGAACTTAGAGTAATCATAATCATTTCTCTTACATACTTGAAACTAATTGGGATATTGTGCTCATTATAATATCTACTTGAAACATTTTTGGATATTGTGTTCATTATAATATCTACTTGAAACATTTTGGGATATCGTGTTCATTACAATATATATACTTGAAACATTTTGGGATTTTATATAAGTAAACCTATATATGTAGGTTTATGCGTTGCAAGTCTTGTATGGGTGAATCTTGTAAACACAGAAAAACCTATAAATATAGTTTTTGGGATTTACAGGCATACATACAACAACCAAATAAGAATTCACCAACTTTAATATTGACACTTTTAACATCATTTTTTCCTAGGAGAAATAATTATGACATACTATGATGTCCTTGGAGACTAAATTTACAAGATTTTCATTCAAACGACTCAGTTAGAAAGTCGTTCTCTCCTGACTTGTGCAATGGGATCATGAAGTAACGCTCCCAAAAATACATTCCGCTGCGACCCAATTTGGGGGTGTTACAATGATTGTTGTTTCCATGAAGTAATACCCCAGACTAGCTTTCGCTACTATATTGTAAAAATTGGGGGGTTACAATACTTGTCTTGGCTAATAAAATCCCATCTTCCTTTTGCATCACCTGCAATCCTAAGAAGAAAGTGAGCTCACCCATAGAACTTATCTAGAACTTTTTGTGCATCAATTTCTCAAACTCAGTGCATAATTCCTTTCTTAGTAATCAAAAAGATATCCATCAACATATACTTGAACTAGTAAAATATCACCTTTAACCCTTTTAATGAACAAAGTTTTATCTATTTGACCTCTTTGAAATCCATTATCCGATAAATAGGTAGATAAAGCCTCATACCAAGCTCCAGGAGCTTAATGTAGACCATATAATGCCTTTTCTACCTTATAAACCCTATCAGGGAACTCTGGATCTTCAAACCCTAGAGGTTGATAGACATAAACTTCCTCTTCAATCTTGCCATACAAAAATGCACTCTTCACATCCATCTGGTAAAAACCAAAGTTCATGAATGAGGCATAGGCTAAGAACAACCTAATTGGTTCAATCCTAGCAACTGGAGCACACACCTCATCATAATCCTATTCCTCCTTCTTGATTTGTAACCCTGTGCAACTAGCCTTGCTTTGTTTCTAACAAAAATACATCTCTTATCTTTCTTGTTCTTGTAGACACATTTTGTCCTAATGGCCCTGCTAGCCCATTATGGTAAATCAACCAAAGTCCAAACCTTCTGCAATTTAAACTGTAGAAGCTCATCCTGCATTGATTCTATCCAGCTTGGATATGTCAAAGCTTGAATCACCTTCTGGTTTTCTACTTGTGATAGAAAACAAGCAAATAGTCAATTTTGAAAGTCTTTGTGGTTTGTTCTCCTCTGTTGCACTGAGCTAAACATACCATTGTTAGTCACCCTCTTTGTCATCCTTCTGGTTTGAGGTGCTGAATGTATATCTCTAATGATTTGTTCAACTGGATGATCCTTGTGAATTCTGGTAGTAGGAATAGGACTAACAGGAATATGTGTATCCAAATTAGTCATGTTAGCCTCTACACCAACATCTTTATCATCATCTGAATAGACAATCTCTTCCAAATTAGGCATATTTGGATCATCAGCACATCCATAGACTATATTCTCATCAACAGCACTATCCTTTATGCTAGCAGCATTAACAGTTGGACTAATAGTATTAATATTGTTAATGTTGTTTATTTTTACATCCTTCTCTTGATTAACTCTTGGCTCCTCTGTACTTGGAACCTCACTATCTTTATTCTCTGAATCTTCAGCATCCTTCTTTTCCTCCTCCCCTGAAGGTTTGAATCCAGCATCAGGGAATCCTTTAAACTAGAAGAGAATTGTAGATCTTGAGGCCATAATGGTAGCAGTATGTAATCTTTGCCAGGTATTTTCTCCACTCTAGCTTTACCTGCATCATCACATGCTTTTGTACCTGCATTACCATTAGATTGATTCCCTGCAACAACTGGATTATAATTCATAGATTTTGTCAGTGTATCAATATCAAAAAGACATTCTGGTCCAATCTCTGCAACATTAGGTTTATTTTCAAGAAAGGTAACGTGTAAGGTCTCCTCTACAATCCTGGTTGTACTGTTAAATACTCTAAATGCTTTACTATTAACATAGTACCCAACAAAGAATCCCTCATCAGCCTTCCCATCAAACTTACCTAGGTGATCTAAGGTATTGAGAATTTTAACAGGACACCCAAATGGTCTCATAAAGCTTAAACTTCGTGTTCTACCATGGAAAAGTTCATATGGGGTCTTGTTGTGAGGCTAAATTACTAATACCCTATTTTGTACATAATAAGCAGTATTAACTGCTTTAGCCCAAAAGGTAGTAGGTAACTTTGAATCAGCTAGCATAGTTCTAGTAGCCTAAATTAGTGTTCTATTTTTCTTTTTAGCTACTCTATTTTGTTGTGGAGTCCTAGCAACACTAAATTCTCTCTTAATACATTTCATCTCACAGAACTGATTCATTTCCTTATTCTTAAATTCAGTTTCATTGTCACATCTGATTATTTTGACTATGTGTTTTATTTGATTTTCTATTCCTGTTATAAAAGCCTTAAGTATTCCACTAGTCTCATCTTTAGTTGCTAAAAAGAAAACCCAACTAAATCTACTAAAGTCATCTGTGACAACTAGGCAGTACATCTTTTTCATTATACTCTTTACAAAAGTTGGACCAAATAAATCCATGTGCAACATTTGTAAAGGTTCGCTAATTAAGCTCACAGTTTTGGTCTTACAAGAGGCTTTATGTTGCTTTCCTTTCCGACAAGCAACACATGTATGATCATTTTCAAAAATCTTTAAAGGTAAACCTCTTACAAGATTTCTCCTTACAATTTTGTTCATAGTTTTGAAATTTATATGCCCCAGCCTTCTATGCCAAAGATTAGACTCATATAATGTGGCCTTTACAAAGAGACAAGTTAGACCTCCTTAAGGAACAACATTACTTAAATTAATACTATACATGTTATCCTTTCTAGGAACTTTAAGCAAAACATGATTTTCATCAGTTAACTTAAAGTCAGAAGACAGAACAACACATTCAGTGTCAGTAAAAAGGAAACTGTTCTTCTTGTCACACATTTGTGAGACACTAAAAAGATTAAACTTAAGCTCCTTAACAAAGTATACATCTTCAAAATCCAATTTTCCTGTCCTGATTTTACCTTTTCCAGTAATTTCCCCTCCTTTAGTCCTACCTCTAAAGACAACAAATCCGCCATCAATTTCTACATAATCTGAAAGGTAGGACTTGTTTCTAGTCATGCGCCTAGAGCATCCACTGTCAATGACTCCTTTTTCCTGCAAATCTAGTTGTGGTTTGCCCTGCACATAAAGTAAGAGAATCAGGCTCTCTTGGGGACCCAAACCATTACAGACTTGGATTTGCATTGTGCATCAACATAGTCTAATCTTTTAAAGGACAATGATGTACCATTGTTTCTGGAGACATGGTCTAAAACTTTATGTTTTGGTCTCCAAACCCAACATGCTGAGGCCTTAACAGCATTAGGCTCATTTACCTTATTATCACTTACTGCTACTTTTGGCCCAATAGTAGTAACATTTTCCCTAACAGTATTAACTTTTTTGAAATTATTATTCTTATTTGTTGTAAACTTGTTAAAGGGCCTCCTAACATGTGAATGTGCTCTATTAAAAACATTTGATGCTGTCCTTGCACTATTCACTGTTGGTCTTAGGTAGGCAGTATTAATTGGTCTGGCAGTATTAACAGATACTGCTGCTTTTGAAGAGTTTTGCCTAGCAGTATTAAGTGTTTTAAAGCCAGATTTCATTAAGACTGCTCATGGAACAAAATTTCTTTTTGGATGAGGGTGAGTCATTCTTTGAGAATTTTGGTGATTCACCCTTCTAGCATTGTTCCAGATAAGTTTTTCCACCATTTTCTTTTCATAAGAATCACAATCTTTCATCAGATGGTTAAAACTGCCACATACATAGCAAGGTTTATTTTTAAACTCAAAATTACTTCCTAATTTCTGAGTCATCAAATTATTCTAGTTTCTCTTGTTACCTCTAGGACTTTGACTGTTTTTCCTAGGGTATTCAGCTTGCTTATTGTTCTCTACCTTTTTAACAGACTCCCTAGGTGATTTCACATGCTCATTAGATTTAACAAATTTTACTTTAGCATTACTATGTTTTCTCTGTCTAGATTTAGACTTAGTCTCATTCTCATTTTTACTGTCAGATATCCAATCTTCAATAAGTGGTTCACTAACAGACTTAGGTTTTGACTCACTAGTCTTAACTTCACTAGTTGCAACTGCAGGCACACTAGTTACTGACTCACTAAATACATATTCATCCTTATCAGCAAGTACCAAATCAGGTTTAGGGGACATGAAGTTCCTAGTATAGGGAGGGGGAACATCATAATACCCATCGCCTGTTTTGTACCTATCATTCACCTGACTATCAAACACTTGACTATCATATCCCATACCAGACTTGAACTTATCACATATTTGACTATCTAACAGTTTGCTTAGATTCTTAGATGAATTTTCAAACTTTTCTAAGGTAAGTTTTAAATCATCTCTTTCTTTTTTAGCTTTTTTTAATTTCTTTCTAAGCTCTGTTAGTGCATTATCTCTCAACATAATATCAAGTTTTAAAATCTTTATGTCTTCTTCAAAAATAGCCTTATTCTTTTTATACACATCTAGTCTAGCCTCTACAGATTCTAGACTTTCTTTATAAGATCCTACATTTAATTGAGACTTATTAATATCTTTTGTCAGATTATCATAATGTTCTTTGAGAGTTCAAAAGATTTTAAACATGCTTTATAACAAGTTGATACCTCAGTGTCTGAGCTTGAAGTACTTAAAGAAGTATAGGCCATAAGTGCAAAATTGGTAGTTCCTTCTTCAGCCTGGTCACTCCAATCATACCCAAATCCATCACACTGAGATACTAAAGCATTTGAAGTAGTTTCCTCAACTGGCACAGTCCTTCTTGTTGTCTCCCTGTTTCTACTATCTTGATTCTTAGGTGCCCTGCATTCCCTAGCAAAATGACCTCTTCTGTGGCAATTATAGCATTCCACCTTGGTCTTGTCAAAGCCAATGGTATTAGTCCCATTAACACCTAGATTCCTTCCTGTCTTCTTGAGAAATCTCCTTGCTCTCATTGTCAGCATTGCCATCTGCCACTTCAAGTCCATCTCCTCTAAATCATCAGGATCAATTTGCTTTAGGTCTTCATTGTCCAATTATGAACTGTTAGACTGACTAGCAAAGAAGGAGTAGATCATAGCATCACTTAGACTATCAACATTTGGTAAAGTAGAAGCATTATTCTTGGAGTTAGCAGCAGAAACACCATGAGCAGTCTTAACTGCTTCATTGGTGCTGCTAGTGATATTGGAAGACACAAAAGCTACATTTTGTGTGTTTTGGTTTGTGCTAGATGACCCCATGATTTCAGCTTCATAAATCTTTAGATTGTTGTACAAGTCATCCATGCTTAGATCTTCTAAATCAGGTTTGTTCCTCCAAATCAGGGTATGAGTCTTCCACTCAGATGGCAGACTTCTTAATAACTTTAGATTCACATCTTCTTGAGAAATAGTTTCTCCATGAATCTCTAGTTGACTGATAAGTTTTTGCAGCCTATCATAGATCTGGTCAAGTCCTTCTGAGCTTTTTCCATTGAAATTCTCATACTGCTGTTTAAGAAGTGTCTTCTGTACTTTCTTTGACTCCTTATTACCTCCAAACCTCTTCTTAATAGCTTCTATCAAAGACTTGGCATTTTTGTAGGTATTGAACTTTAGCTAATGTTCATTAGGGAGAGCCATCAAAAATGTACCTCTTGCCTTTAACTCATTCTTTCTTGCTAACTTCTATTCTGCAGTAATAGGAGGATATGTTTGCTCAACACCATCAATAGTTCTCTTTGGTGGAGGTGAGTCACCATTTACTATTACTTCTCAAAGAGCATAATCCGTCATTAGAAAGTACTGTTCGATCCTTATTTTCCAAAGCTCAAATTCATTTGGATTGAGCACTGGAAGTTTTGCAGCAACAACCATTTGTGCAGATACTGACTCTATGTTTTCACAAACAAATAGATCTGGTATGTGTAGATTGTTTCTTCTTATTTAAAGTTTCTCAACAAGCTCTGATACCACTTGCTGATCCCACTTTGCTTAGCTTGTAAAATGCTTAGTTGTATTGAATAAATCCAAGACAACTATGGTAGAAACTTTGATTGAATATATTAAAGACTATGTGGAATCTAGTCTATGATACTAAGAAGAACAAGCAATAAAACAGTGACAAACAAGATTGTATAATACTAAACTTTAAGCCTCAATATAGTGTTAGGGTTATACAAAACCTTAAAGCTATAAATGACTGAATATGAAATTAGATGTATATGAACTACATGCCCTAGGGTCTCCTTTATACACCAAGGAACCTTAATGGGCTTACAATGCGTTTTCTACTCATACATATCTTTTCCTAAAATATCTCATACATATCTCTTTAGCAGTACTAAAACAGACTAACAGTACTAACTAAGTGTAACAGCAGAAACTCTTCTAGAAGTAGTAACATTTTGTACTGGCGGTACTAATATTACACTAGCAGTAGTAATGACTTAGAACTTTTTATTCAATCTTGAGCAGCAGCAGTAACTCCAACCAGCAGTTGTAACTTAAACCAGCAGTAGTAACAGTTAAGAATCCTTTTATTTCTAACACAACCTTGCCTTTTTGGCCTCAAGAGAAGTGACCTTCGACTCCAAGGATGAAAGGCTTTGTTGATAGCTTGCCCACTTCTGGCTCTCCAACATCATCTTGTCAAGATTTAACTTATGCTCTTTGACTTCAGCAGAAAGACCAGATATCTTTTCCCGAAGAGCCACCACAGTGGGGTTCTTCTCAAACTCAGTCATAGCAGCCTCACAATTAACCTGCAGCCCCTCACACTCCTCTTCCCTAGCCCTTTCCCTGCTCCTCATAACATCACACTCGCCCCTCAGCTTCTCAATCACCTGCAATAACTCACGAGACCTCCTGTTAACAGAATTATCAACCACAGCCTGTCTCGCATAACAGCGGCATAAAGATCCAGCAACTCAAATTCCATATGGTTATCTAGATGATTATTCCAAGCTGGAGGAGTAATAGCAAATATCTTGAGGTGACAGGAAGCAGCATCCTTAAGCTCAGAGACATCAGGAAGACCTAAGAAAAAAAAGAGAAAAGAGAAAATAATAAGCATGTTAATGAATCCATGAGGCAAAGATAATAAGGGGCAAGAAGAAAAAACAAGAGTATACCCTCGTCATCATCAGAAACTATCAAGAAGGGAGCATCATCCTTCGAGGAAGAAGTTTTGGAATGAGTAGCACGGGAGGTGGAAGACCCAGAAGCAAGCTTCCTCTTAACAGGAGGCCTCGATGACCCTCCTCTAGTTTTAACCTTCCTATCTTTTATTCGAGCAGCTATACTCCCAGGATGAACGACAAATAGCTCCGGCTTCGGGCTTCCCCAGAATCCGCTGTAACCTCTATAGGCTGAATCTCAGGCTCTTTAATGGCTATCAAAGGCTTCGTGTTTACTAAAACAGATGGGGAACCAGTACCAAAGCCCGGAGAAGGCTCCTTAGGCAAAAACGCTAGGTCCTCATCGTCTTCGGTGTAGATAAAGTTCTTAAAAGCCATTTCTGCAGAAAGAGAAAGTAAATCATATATTAGTGAAAAAGGAAAATGAAGAAAGAAGCAAGAAAGATAAATACGCTTTTCGCCCGCCATGATCGCAGGTCGCTGCTGACCATGTTCCCATGAAGGTTTGAGGCCAGCTAAGAAAAGAATAGGATCAGGAAACACACGAACACTTGTGGGATATCGACTAAGACGTTGGAACAAGGGTTTATCTTCAATATTCAATGGAAGCTTATATTTGAAAGATTTCAAATCAAGTTTGTTTTGCTCAGATAGAAGTTGTGGATACTTGGCACGAATAATGGAATCTCGAACATAGAAAAACCATTCGTGCCAACCTTCGATGCGGGTAATAACATTAGGAAGCAGATTCAAAATATGTTTTTTAGACCTTTTAGCAAACGTCAGCCACTTACCAGCTCGACAGAAATTAAAGAACCTTAGGAAGAGGTCGACAGAGGGCTCACAACCATAGGCTTTATACATGACAACATAAGTAGTAAGCTTGGCACAGCCAAAAGGATTGAGTCTCGATATAGGAACCTGAAAATATTCGAGAACTTCGTAGAAGAACTCAGTAAGAGGAAGCCTAAGATTTTCTAGAGAGAATGAATGGGTGTACAACCCGACATACCCAGTAGGAGCATCAAAAATAGTCTAATTAGATTTGGGAAGAATAACTGGTATGTGCTTAAATACACATACCTTTTTCTTAATAAAACAAGCTTAAATGACCAAAAACGGACTTAAAATGCCAAATATATGCTTGTTTTGTGTATTTACTGTGCAGGTAACGGATATTCACAAAAGACAAAATCAAGGCTAAAACCGGACAAAACCGAGCACGGGATTGGGAAGAGCGTGGAAAGTCGATGCCAAAGGCGTATGCATCTTAGTGGGCCAACCCAACCCAAGTTAATGGGCCAAGTCAGTCCATTAAGCCATTTAAACAAAGCCTTATAATTACAAAAGCCAAAAATCCAATTTATTACAAACCGGCCCAAACTATAAAAAGCCCAAAAACTCCCTTAACAATCGTTAGCCATATACCCTTTAAACTGGTTACATCGTTAGTCCTTAACGACTAACACCGTCAGTCCCTACACAATTACACCGTTAGTCCTTATACCCTAACCCCGTTACTCTTTTATCCCTTTACCCCCTCAACCTTGTTACCCTGAATCCTCCAATTTTGAACCCCAAAAATGGCGAGAAAGCCCAAACCAAGCCAAATCCACCCCGAATCCCTCTCATTGGGCAAGATTACGCGTCCAGGAATTAAAGGAAGATAAATGTATGGGTTTAATATTGATTGACGACAATAATAGCTTTCCATAAGTTATTATGGAATGATTGAAGGAAGTTAAGGGCCATGATCATGATTGAGGACTGATTGATGAGTGATTGGTGAAGATTTACACGCCCCTTTTGAAGCCTCACAACATCCTCCTATAAATTGAGATGAAATCACACAGAAGAGGAATATCTAGTTTTGAGGAGTAGAGTAGTTCTGCTTATTTTTATGTTTTCTGTCTTTTAAATATTGTTATTTCTCCTTCCAATCATTGTACTCCAAGTTATTCAATAAAAAAAAGTAAGTTTCCATTTTTCAGTTTTCAGCTTATTTACTGTTTGCTTATTTGAACTGCTTATTTTCTGCTCATTTCTGCTTATTATTTGCTTATTGATGCTTTTGGTTCAGTCTCATGCCTAGAAATCGTCTAGATGTTGTTTTCTTATAAATTGTCATGTTTAAGCTTTAAACTGCTTAATTGCTTGTGCTTGTTGGTCTGAGCTTATTTCTGAGTTCTTGATGTTTATTTGTTCTTAAATCTTCTTATGCCTAATCTATTTTGGTATTTCATAGCTTCATACAATCTGTTTTAAGCTAAAAATGGTTTAAAAATATTTAAAGGGGTGTTTGGCACAAGCAGTCTTAACAATAGTTAAGACTGCTAGGGTAATTTTTGGTCATTAAGTTGGTCTTAATAAGCTCAAATTTAGTCTTAATGATAGTTTTCAAAAGCTTAGATATAGTTTTGATAAGTTTCTAAGTTTGTTTTGTCCTAAATCTAAGTCTGCTATTTTGAAAGTGTCTAAGACTGCTTATTAGTTGAATTCTTTAAAAGAGTATTTGAGGCATGGTTTTTGTGACCTTAATGAGTTTCAAATGCAACAATCTAAATCTGTTTTTGGTTAGTAGTATTTTTGAAAAGCCTTTTGAGTAATTTTGATTAAAAACAGTCATGCTTAATGGCTAGTTCTTAAAAGTTTCATATTGCTGATCATTAATGCTTAGAAACTAGCTAAACATTGGATTACTTTTGATTGAATTCAGCTTATTGTTTTAATAGCTTAATCTGTTTTAAGCTTTTGAGTTTTTAACATTAGTTCTTTTTAGTTTGTAAAAAAAATTTACTTAGTATATACTGAGTTTATATATCAAAACTGTCATTGCCAACTACCATTTTCTAGCTTATTACCTTTTCTTAGTTAGTTTATTTCAACTTATTTGTGTTCTTCAAGTATAAGTCTCAATATATTTTCAGCTTTTTAGCTTATTTCAATTGCTTATTAGTTCTAAAAGTTAGTTTAAAAAGTAGTAAAAGTCCATTTAGTCTTTATTTGAGTCTGTTGTCTTATTAGTTTTTTTAGATTATTTCAGCTTATTTTCTTTGCTTATTTTCAATCCTTAATGTTTCTTAGGTCTAGCTTTTGAAGTGATTTCAGCTTATTAAGTTTCTGAATTGCTTCTTGAGTCTAATAGCCAAACAGTTTAGCTAAAAACCATTTTAGTCCTAGATAAGCCAATTGTCACTTTCAAATAGCTTTTTCTGGCTTATTTTTAAGTTATGTCAAAATTCCATTTATTAAAGTTGCTTATTTTCTCTTTCTCTTTAAGTTTTTTTAAAAAGTTTTGAAAAAAATTATCAAAAACCAAGGTTCGAGGCTCGAACCCTAGACCTCACCCTTCACTCACACACGCTTTAACACCACCCTCTTTTACCATCTGCGCCCTTGGGACTTTTCTGAAAGTCTTTGGGTGCAGTTGTTATTTAAAGGGGTTTTAACACAATAAGCTTATAAGCTTATTTTCTTAATAACAGCTTATTTATAAGTTGTTTCTCTAAACTCTTATTTTTCTTACATTTTTCATAGCTTAAAGCACTTTTTAGTAATTTTCCAGAATTTTTAGTGATAGTTGTATATTTTTAATCATTTTTCTTAATTAAAAGTGTTTTTAATTCATAATAAATTAAATAAAAGTCAAAAAAATATAATTCTTTTTTAAAAAATTTCTTTTATCATTTAGGATCTTTTAGAAACCAAGTCTACTTTTCTAGGGTTAAAATTTGAAGATTTAGGTTTTTAGGGTTTGTTTTTAAATCCCGTTAACGTTTTTCGTGTTTGCTTAATTTATTTCTTTCCCTTGCTTGTCTTTGCATTCAATTTGTAGAATTAGAAATAAAATTCAAAAATCTTAACCTATTCAAAATCCCGATTACAAACGTCAACACGAAGTTCAATTCATGCCTCGCAGGAACAAAAACAACCCTGGAAACGACTAGAAGAGGTTACTTTCGAAGTCGATACTTCCGGAATTATATTTTATTTGTGAGTTGGTTTGTCGCTTGTTAAATGTGATTTTTACGGTTTGCCTATTATATATATATACTATTGACTCGGTCAATTTTTGGCGCCGTTGCCGGGGAGGCTGTGTTATGAATTTCAAGTTATCGTTTGAAGATTATTTTTTGAAGATCCTTCCTCGGAAGTTATTCTTGTTTTTGTGAATATTTTTGTATATAAAAAATAATAATACAAAAATATTATAAAATAATCAAAAATCCAAAAAATAAAAAAACAACAAAAGAAACTGTGATGTCAATTGTTAAATCGGCTCACCTTTAGGATTACAAACTATAAGAGATGTATAAGGAGGGTTGATCCAATGAACTTCGACTAGAAAAGAGAAGGTTTTTAAAAAGCTTTGCGCTTACCCGCTCCTCTGCTTCTTTGTGCATTTTTCTAGAGAGCTACCGTGTTTAATTTGACTTCCGGTTACCAAAAATATTGTTTTTGTTTTTAATAAAAAAATCCAAAATATTCTTCTTTATCTTCCTATGGTTTAATTCTCATGGAATCATCCGACCAATTCATCTGTTTCTTCTATGGAAGTCTGAGTGATGAATATGAATGTCCATGTTCTACTTGTGAGTTATGTGGGAACGACACTCATTATGGTTACGATTGTCCATCACAAGTTCCGTTTGTTTACAATCGAGACCCGTGTTTCAATCAAAACCTTGATAATTTTCCACAAACTTCACCAAGTTTTCCACCGCAATATCTTTGTTGTGAAGACTGCGGGGGTCCTCATGCGACTTTTAAATGTCAACCGATGAATCAAAATTTCTATGAGCCTAATTTTTGCTATAATTTTAATTCTTTGGGTTTTGACCAATTCCAACCCCCGCAGTATCCCGCATTCATCAACCTCGTCAGGAAATAAGTACGGAAATGTTGCTTGCTAAAGAGAAACTAATAAAAGCTATACGAACCTGTTTGAAAAATAATAATCAACCTCCTGAAGAAAAGAGTATTGCAGTATTGCTAGCTGAGAAGAGTATTCTTACAGTTATGCAAACTTTGGAAGAAAAGCAGAATGATACAGAAAATATGCAAGAATTGCTGCTTCAACTCTCTAAAGATTTACAAACTCTTGGTAATACTTCGAGTCAACTAAAGCAGGAAGAGCAGGATAGTTCTCAATATTGGAAGCCTCACGTTTACTATTCTGACGATGATGACGATTTCTACAGAGAAAGTATTGATTAAACTCCTCCAGTAGATGCAATCGCACCCGACATACCAATTGCAGACTCTCTCATAATGGAGGATGACCATCTTGACACTATTCTGGAAACGGACTCGAACGAATAAATTGAGTCCAGTGTTGAGAACCTTAACCTAACCCCAAGTGAATCCGAGGATTTATCCGATTACGTAAGCGAGTGTGATTTGCCTTTTTGTGATATTTCTCCAGATTTTAACAAAGATTCTAAGATTTTCTCTAATCCTCTCTTCGATTTTAATGCTGATTATACCTCTAGTAATGACAAGTCATCTTCTGAGGAAGATGTTCCGGTAGAAAATTTTAAAATTTACTCGAACCCTCATCTCAAATTTGATGAAGAAATCTTTTCTAGTGAGATTAATCCACTTTATAATGAGGTGTTAGAAGATCTCGGTTCAATTCCACCGGGAAATGAAAAAGATCACTTTAATGCTGAGTCCGATCTTATAGAATCATTTCTTAATAAAGATACCGTGATAACTTCCCCTAAGATTGATTTCCTTCTCGAGGAGTTCGCCGGTGAGCTCGCTCTTATCAATCCAATTCCACCGGGAATTGCTGAAACCAACTTTGATCCGAAGGAAGATATTTGTCTTATTAAGAAGTTATTATATGATAACTCATCTCCTCTCCCTCCGGAAGAGCTTAATTCTGAAAATGATTTTAGTGGAAGTACCACTATTCATACAGATATTTCTCTTCAAGAATATGAATCATTC
>BQNB010046707.1:13858-43550 GCA_026074375.1 Tanacetum coccineum
AAAGCAGCTTAAGCTTAATCCAATATCCTAATCTAAGTCTAACTCTTGACCATCAAGAACTATTACCAACTTGAATACTTAAAGCAGCCATCTTCAATTCCATGGAGTATTCAAACTTTTGATGAGCTTTTAGTAGCTTATGAACAATTTGAGCTTATGAAATAGTATTTAAGAGCTTATTCAAACCATTTGCATAAAAGTAAAAATATGAAAAGACAATTGCACAATAAGAAAACTAAACTTTTATTAATAATAAAACTGAGTACAACCTTTTAAAAAGAAAATTACATAAATCGGAAAATACAAATAAGCTAAAACGACATAAGCTAAATTACTCTATAAGCTAAACTAAAAACTACACTACTCCTAGATAGATTTTGCACGGTCTATGAGATCTTCTATTTATAGCCTTAAGTAGATGATTCTAGATCCAGGGACGCTCCTCCTGTTTTTGTTATGTGAGGAAAAACCTTCAGAGCTCATCTTGGCCATCCATCCATAACTGCCACAAATCCAAATCAATCTGAGCCCTTTGTTTCTAATATGTATTATCAGCCAATCATTATTACCATGTGGATTGCCAGCGTGGCATCCCTTGTGTCAGAAAAAGGTTTCTAGAAGGGTTATCTTTCATTAAACGAAGGTAATTAGGGCAGGGTAAATGTGAGGAAGATGAACAATGGTAATTCCTTTTCCCGCTTATTCTTTTTTATTTCGTTTCTTTTGACCGAGCTATATGGGGGTTGACTTGGGCTTGGAAAAGGTTTTGGGCTGGTGTTTTTATTTGGGCTCAGTTAAAAGTTATAAGGTTTAGTTAAGGACTTAATGACCGTTAGTCCTTAATATAAAAGGACTAACGGTGTTATTGATTTTAGGGCTTTTGGTGAAATTGATTTAACAATAAGGGCTATTTTGGTAATTTTAAGGTTTTGTCATCTTGTGAGTTGACCAAAGTTGACTTTTTGTTGACCTTGGCTTACAAACTCCCGGCTCTTGTGCACTCTTTCTATTCTCGTGTTCGTTTTTGTCTGGTTTTGTCTTTATTTTACCATTTCTTTAATATCCGTACCTACACATACACAAACACAAAAACAAGCATATATTTGCAACTTTTATTATGTTTTTGGTCTTTTGGGTTTGTTTTTCAAGGTAAAAGGTATGTGTACTTAGACACATACCAAAACCTTCGATAAATCGTCGGTAGTAACCGGCCAAAACTAAAAATTGACGAATCTCGGTTGGTGACACCCAATCCTTGATGGACTCAATCTTAGCTAGATCAACGCGAATGCCTTCACTATCAATCACGTGACTGAGAAATTGTACATTTGACAGCCAAAACTCATACTTTGAAACTTGGGGTACAACTCCTCCTTCTTAAGTAACCTCAATATTAACTTAAGGTGCCCTTCATGCTCCTTTCTGCTCTTGGAGTAAATCAAAATATCGTCAATGAATACAATTATAAATCTATCCAGAT
The DNA here is from genome assembly GCA_026074375.1 of Tanacetum coccineum. Classification (NCBI taxonomy): domain Eukaryota; kingdom Viridiplantae; phylum Streptophyta; class Magnoliopsida; order Asterales; family Asteraceae; genus Tanacetum; species Tanacetum coccineum. The sequence continues at coordinate 15,339 of BQNB010046707.1, forward strand.
ACGATTTGCACACCCGATTCATGAAATCCATGAATACTGCCAGTTCGTTAGTCAACCCAATCGACATTACTTGGAACTCGTAGTGACCATAGAGAGTCCTAAATGTAGTCTTTGGAATGTCTTCCTCACGAACTCTGAGTTGGTGATAACCAGATCTCAGATCGATCTTAGAGTAGACTCTTGAACCTTAAAGTTGATCAAACAAGTCATCGATTCTTGGTAGTGGGTATCGGTTCTTCATAGTAAGTTTGTTTTGTTCACGATAATCGATACACATCCAAAAAGATCTATCTTTCTTTTTGACAAACAAAACCGAAGCTCCCTAGGGTGAGGAACTAGGTCCTATAAATCCTCTATCAAAAAGTTCTTGCAACCGAGTGGATAACTCTTGCATTTCGGCTGATGTTAATCGGTACGGGGCTCTACATGTGCAGCACCAGAGACTAAGTCGATTTGAAATTCAACTTGTCGAGCATGCGGTAGTCCAGGTAAGTCTTCTGGAGAGACTTCCAGAAATTCCTATACAATTGGCACGTCCTTAAGTCGCTTCTCCTCTGACTTGTCCTTAGTCTTCTTAGATGTAACTTGAGCTAGATAAACTTGACATCCCTTCTGGATATACTTCTGGGTCTTCGTACATGATATGATGTTTAGCTTCGACTTACTTCTGCCGTCACAATTGTCACCTCGGATTATCAACACTTCATCTCTATAAGATATACGGGTGACCTTTTTGTCACAAACAATCAACGCGTGGTACTTCGCCAACCAATCCATACCGATGATGACGTCAAAACTACCAAGTTTTATGGGCATTAGATCTATGTCGAACGGATGACCTAATAATCCTAACGTAGAGCCTCTAAGGACAACATTTGTTTCTGAAATTCTTCCATCGGCAAGTTCTACGGCATAACTAGTGTCTAAATTGGATGGTGAAACATCAAGCAAAGCACTAAAGGTAGATGACACAAAACTCCTATCGACACCCGAGTCGAATAACATAGAAGCATAAGAGTTTTTGAGAAGGAACGTACCCGTGACAACGTTGGAATTGAGGTTTGCTCCTCCTCCTCCAATGGCATAAGCCTTTGTTGTAGCTTCGTTACCTCCAGTCTGATTTTCAGTCTTGTTTCTATTCTTGTTTCCAGTCTTGTTTCCACAATTCTAATTTCTCAACTTAGGACAATCTTTCCTAAAATGTCCTAGCCTTCCACACTCATAACAAACAATACCCGACTGATTCCTAAATGAGGCTCTCTAAGTGTTTTGAGTAACTGTAGCCGTACAATCCCTAGTTATATGACCGACTCTCTTACAGTTTCCACATCTTATAGTACACGGCCCTGCATGGTGCAACTTGCACTTGTTGCAGTAAGGAAGAGATCCAACATACCCCTTTTTCTCATTGTTCCCAGCCGTGTAAGCTCTTGCCATATTCTGGCCTCTAACATTTTGCCCCTTGAAAACTGGTTGTTGTCTACGATTTTCTCTCAGGTTGTTATCCAACCTTCTCTTATTTTTAGCACTTCTAGCATATCCTTTTAGCTTTTGATCATTAAGTTGTTGGTAATACGAATTGCATCTTGAAGTTTAGTTGGTTCAGTAGTGATTACATTCCCCTGAATATTGTCAGGCAAACCTCCAACGAATCTCTCAACTTTGTCCTCCTCACTTGGGACCATTCTAGTATACAACAATACCAATTCCTGAAATCTTTTGGTATAAGCAGTCAAGTCATTTCCTTTTACAACCAAGTTCCATAACTTGGTCTCTATCTTTTGGACCTCGTTTCTTGGACAATACAGTTCTGTCGTTAGCTTCATAAGTTATGTCTAACTCATGGCATAGGCGGCCTCAATTCCAATTGTTCTCTTATGGGAGTTCCACCAAGTCAATGCACTGTTCAGAAGCGTGCACGTAGCATACTTCACTTGGTACTTCTCTGGACAGTTGCTAATGTGGAACATCATTTCCATCTTCTCGAACCAACGAGTTAATCTAACAACTCCTTCCGTCACATTAAAGCTAAGTGGCTGGCACTTCAGGAAGTCTTGATATGTGCACTCTCGAGCAGGCACAAATCCTCCAAAGTTATAGTCATTACCTCCTCCATTCCTATTACCATTTCCATTTCCTCCATTTCTATTTCCTCCATTTCTACTTCCTCCATTTCCATTTCCTCCATTTCCACTTATTTCTTCCTGTTCACCCCCGTCTCTCATAAGGGGTTTAAGGTTTCTGGCAGTGTTATGAGCTCCTAATGCTCCTGCCATTTGACGACTAATTTGTTCGTTAATTCCTTCACGTGTCCTTGATGCTCCAGATCGGGTGTTAGGCATGGTCCTATGACATAACAATACACAACACAATGAAATTTCATGGTGATATGAGATTGTTAACGGGGTTCGAATAAAATAACAAGTATTATTACATGGAAATACAAAATCATAAACTTCATGATAATACCACGATTTAGTAATAATGCAATATGCAATAAGCAAAATAAAATATCATTAAGTTAAGAATATCAAACATAGAATGGTAACATTAGATTTCATATCCTCGATACTAGTGGTTACAACACGGTTCTAAAATTTAGGATTTACAAATCCTTAATAACTACCTACTACTAGGTGCTATGGGTCAATACTAGGATAATCAAGAAATAATCTAAGAATAGTAGCCCAAATGCCTCCTGGCACAAGCCTCAAGCCTAGTAATCGTCATGCGATCATAAAATCTGAAACTCCAAATATGTCTCATCTCCCTCTGAACACGTAACTCCCTACACTAAGACTAGGAAACTCTCTGACTCGCAACATCCATCATGTCTCTAAGTCTCCTATTATCCCGCTCCAGCTCTCTGGTCCTCTCCAACATATCAGCACTTTGCTGTCCTATCGCTACGATCATGTATCCTTGATCCCTATGGACACTCTCAATAGCCTGAATACGATGAACCAAAATCTCCTTAGTATGATCATGAAACCTCTGAACCAAATCTCCTAATGTCTCGAACGTGACCTCTATAGCTCCCTCCTAAGCAGGCTCAAGGATATCATCAGCTACCACTGGGTGAGTAACTCTATCAACTCTAACCTCAACTAGGCCTCTCATACCCATCTCGATCTCCTCTCGATCAATAGCCTCAACTACAACTCTAGCATCAATCCTTCTATCTCTAAGAGCATCCATATAAGCGATACAATCGTTAATCTCTGCCTGAATCTCAGGGTTAATGTCAATCCCATCACTCCTCACAACATCAACATCCTCTTCTAAATATGTCCTTCTAGACCTAGATGGCTCAAAACTCTCATCCTCAAAGTCAACTCCCAATCCAGCCTCTCTAGGTACATATGGCTCAAAATTATCCTCCAAATAACCATCTAAATCTGTAGCTGACTCAAGACTCCTAATCCTCTTAGGTAATGGTAAAAGGTCAGCACGTGCATATATGCTCCAGGGATAGGTGAATATATAGGCACATATGCAACAGGGGATCTACTCCTCTTGTGAGAAAGGCTCATAGTAAAAGAATCATGAGATGGTCTATCAGAAATAGCAGCAGATGAATGATGAATACTCGGTACCAATGAACATAAATGATGACTAGGTCTCATACCCGATGATGGTGTGGTAATGAATTATAAGAAGAAGAATGACTAGATGCAGAATCAGGTAAAGCATCCATAGAAGAGTCCGAAGAAGTTTCTAATGATGAACTCGATGATAAATCTCTAGAAGAATCATCTTAAGAAAAATGATCTGAAGAAGAGTAATCAATTGAATGTCTCATAGCAAGACGATAAGTAGTTAATGGTCCAACCCTTTTCCTCGCAGTCATCATGTGTACCGGCCCATTAGGATAGTAGCGGTATGATCGACCATGGGGAATAGGTTGTCCAGGTGCAAGAACCATGACTCGACGTCGAAGTGCACCAGATGCAACAGGTGTACTCTGGTAGAAAGGGTAGTCTCAGTGAATGGTGTACCATGGTTAGGTGATGGTGGTGTATCAGGTATATCATTGTCTGAAGAATCATCGGTCGATGAAAGAAATGGTGAAGTAGCTGGTAGTGGTGGTATATGATCTGATGACGGATCCTCGGATGGATCAAACTCTGTATCAGATGCGGGTGAATAATCAGGTGATGCGGGTGTATAATCAGGTGATGGTGGTATAGTGGGTGAAACAGTAGGTATCGGTGTGGTATCAATATGGGTAGTAGGTGGAATCACAGAAGGTGTAGTGTCAGGGATAGTGGTAGGGATAGTACCAAACAAGATAACTCGTCCAGTAGATGTCCCCACACTCTCCTCAGACGAATCTGATGAAACTGAGATAACAGAGATAGCCATGACCTGCACAAGCAAAAGTTTATATAAATATCCTTTATACCAACCATGCATGATGCGGAAAAGAATGATCAAATGGGTAAATGAACGAATGAATGAATGGGTAAATGAATGCATAGATGAATGAGTGAATGAATAAACCATCGGATGCCTTTTATACACCAAGGAAACCTTAGAAGGCTTTACAAAACGTGTGAAAGGATAATGCATATCCTTTCCTAAGATATCTCCTAAAATTATCTCTAGGTTCACTTTACCTCTATTCGGTTTCATAAATCTAACTTAACTACATTTAAGACCTGTAACTATTTATAGTTACTGCCACTCTACAGTACTTAATAAGTACTGCCAGACTTAACATAGTATGCCTGAACCTAATAATTATTCTTACCAGACTTAAAATGTTTTAATACAGTATTAAGTCTTTTACAATATATTTCCCAACAATCCTCCCCTAACTTGATCTTTACTTGTGAACTTCAAGTTTCTTCAAGTGTCTTCAATTTGAGCTTCCTGAGGATGTTATAAACAAAAATCTTTGAATTATTCTTGAGCTGCAATTCTTCAAATCATCTCTTTTTGATCTTTGCAGCAACTATTCTTTAAAACTTTTCAGCAACACTTAAACAGCTACATTAACTATATGTACATCATATCATATAGTTTCAGACTATTCTCATCACTTCTAGGTGTGTTAACTCCTGTGAGAGGTGAATCATTGAAACTTTAAATGGATTTGATGTCTCTTTACCAGTTAGCCATTAAATCTGGAGTAGCCAGTACTTTGGCCACCAGAAAGGTGCATGTCCATGGTCGACTGAAAACCATTTCAACTCTCAGTACGTGAAACATTGGTCAGTTGAATACCATATGGTTTTTGGCAAACCATTATAGCCATGAATGGATTTGATATGCCTTTACCTGTATCTATTTTCTTAGGGCTAGTCAATCCTTTGGCACCTAGAAAAAGTAAATTCCATGGTGTATTGATTACCATATCAACTCTTTGTACATGAAACTTGGTGAGTTGATGTATCATCCACTTTTTGGTAAAGTGTCAACCATCTAATATGGATTTTCAATTCGTCTTTACCATAAGCCATAATCTCATGGACTAGTTATGGTTTTTCCACAGCCTAGACCACAATCCATAAACTTGTGGGCTAGCCAACTCTTTACAAACATAGATATGGTGAGTTGATAACCATACAATTTTTGGAAAATTGTCAGCCATAAACGGATTTGAGAAGTCTTTACCAAGAGCCGTTTGCTCCTGGACTAGCCAGTCCTTATGTTTGTTAGACATGGTGGACTGATAATCATTTGTTGTGTAAGTGCTAAAGCAGCTTAACCAAGTGTTGTTCTCCTCATCTCCATTCTAAATCTTCAACTCATCAACTTCCATAGATATGCTGATAATTCTTTCAAACACTTAATCTTTAATCTGAGCTTTCTTCTTAATCGATTTTACCAACTTTTTCTTAACTTTATTATTTTGAGCAAACAACTTCTTCTTAAGCATCATTCTGCACACTTCTTCTGACAAGGGATATGACCTTTCAGCCAACATATAAATGGGGATGTTCTGGCAAGATCTCAAGGATAATGCGTAGGACTCTTGTTACAACTTGTGAACTTTATGGTGTTCAACAAGTGTATTTTGACATTGTGTCCTAATGAGATTTATAATTTGATCTCTTCTTGGCTCTAGACTCGAATTTGTGCACTTTTGGTTTTAGTGATCGAGGTGGAGCAGAATGCCATCAATTCAAAACAACAAATCTCGGTGTGATGATGCAAATAGATAACGTGTGTATCTCCGTGATAAATGAGACAAGTTTCTTTTGAGAGAAACCTAAATGGCTAGGAAGGGTTGTGCATTGCATCACTGGGTCCATGACGAATTTCTTCAATATCAACAATCATCATTGTGATTTTGATAGATTATGTATTGACCCGGTTTCTGCCTAAGTTGTTTGGATGGCTTCTTTCTTTTCACCCTTTATCCGTACATTTCTTTTTCATTCTTCAACCCCTTCAATGCTTACCAAGACGTCATTACTACCACCTTGTTGTGATTGTTCCAGTGTTAGCTCAATCTTAGTCGGCATTCTTCCCGTTTCTCTTTACTTTCTCCAATCATACCTAAGACTGCTATTTCTAACTATGGAGTGTCCTTGGGTAGATCTCTCTGGTTTTGGTTGGTTCATAGGATTATTCCATAACCTAACCCCTTATGACTTTTCTCCAGACTCGTCGTGAAATTAATAGGTTGTTGGGTATGAGATCGAACCATAAAACCATTTTCTGACATTATTATTTTCAAATACTCCCCCTACACATGTGCTCCGAGATTCGAAATTGTTTAGCACATGAAGGAAAGAGTTGCACTTAGAGTCTTAAAGATCACATTCGTCTATAACATATTTTAATCACATTTTCTCCCCTTATTTTAAATAATAAAACACTTAGTAATCATATTTCCCCCCCCCCCCCCCCCCCCCCCCCCCCCCTTTGTGTTGTTACCCCCCCAATGGGGGGTGGGGGAAACCCCCGGGGGGGACCCCCCCCCCCCCTCCCACAATTGATTAAAATTTGACATGAAAAATTCCATGGGGAGAAAAATTATACCACGATATAGCATGAATTCAGATTTCGATAGCTCCCCTTCAACAGTATATGTGGGATACCAATATTTATTAAAACTTGACATTGGAATGAAAAATTGATATGACACCACAAAATGTTGAAGACGGAGTGAGATGCCTTAGTGAACAGTGTATATTAATAATTGACATTATAAGTTTCCACATTTTAATTTCACAGAATGTGTTTGGATACATAAAATTGACATTTATGAGATGTATCCAACACATTAAAAGGCTTTGTATTAAAAAAGCCCCCCCTCAGAAATTGATTCACATAAAATGACATTCTACATACTACAATTCTTTGAGAATTATTCGAGGAAGGGAGTGTTAAACATACAATTTTAACAAATACCACTTTTTATAAAAAAATACCACAAATTATATTGAAGATAATTTGACATTGAAAGTTCTTTTTGAAAAATTTTGTTTGGGGGGGTGATTCTATTTTCTCCTTTTGAATGGGATGGCGGGTGGGGGGGGGAGATCTCGGGGTGGGGGGGGTCGGCGGATTTGCTGTTATTTTTGGGTTCAACCGATTTTAAAAACATGATAGTAGATTCTCTTCTATTTTTAGAGTAAGCGCACTGAAGCGTACAACTCCTGTTACATTCGAGACCGAGGTTATGCATGAAAATGTACATAGTATTGGAAAAACTTTAGACATGACATTTATTATGAAAGCGTTGAAACTCTCCTCGAACTTCATTTACACGCCCGTGTCGATGTTAATCAACATTTCTAGGTACGTAAATGTTATCGATTCCAAGCGACATGTCGAGAAGATTCTTCTTTTGGTATTTTTGAAATTTTTCTGATTTTATATTTTGTTTTTCTAGGTTTTTTTTTTATTTTCTTTTTCAAAAATTTTTATAAATAAAAATAAAGAGAGATTAAAAGATAGGTACAAATTGATGTTTGATGGATCAAGCAGATTTAATTGCCAGAACCTCCAGTTCATCTGGAGTCATAACATCTCATACCGAGTCGTCTGCTATATTCTTAAACCTATCTTCATTAAAGCTTTAGCTAAACAAGTCAGCTAATGGTTATTCAGTTCCGACAAAGTATAATTCAACAATACCCTTTTCAACTGTTCCTTTATGAAGTGATATTCTGACATTCGGATGTGCTTGGTCGGAATGCTGGACTGGATTGCACGAGATGGCTATGGCTGCCTTTGAGTCACAATACATAGGTATTTTATCAAAGTGGAAGCCATAATCTGTGAGCTGAGTTCTCAACCATAGAACTTGTCGTAGCACGCAGATAAAGACACATACTCGGCTTCTGCTGAAGACATTGAGGTGCAGTCCTGCTTTTTGGATGACCAGCTGACTAACTTATCACCACCTAGAAATTGTATGCCACCAGATGTACTCTTACGTGAATCGAGACAACCCGCGTGATCCGAATCTGAAAAGCAGTTAGTCGAACCGGTGTCTTCGAATACCAGACGACCCTATGATTAATGGAAGTTTTAAGGTACAGAAAGATCCGTTTAACCGCAATGAGTGTTTCTCAGTCGGTTTAGCTTGATAGCCCAGGGGAAAACACAATTACAATGGTTGCATGACAACTATCTGGTCTACTGCTGTTAGGTACATGAGTGCTCCGACCATACTACGATATTTCGTTTGGTCGACCGGAGTACCACTCAAGTCAGCATCAAGGTGTTTTGTAGCCATTGGTGTACCAATGCTATCACATGAGGTCATACCATGCTTTTTAAGTATCTCTTGAGCATACTTAGCTTGGTTTATAAAGATACACGAGGTGATTGAGTGGATTGAATTCCCTAAACGAATTTCAGCTCGGATCAAGACATATCAAACTTGCTGTGCATTCGTTTTCCAAATGTTTTGAAAGTTGTGGGATTTATGTCATCATAATGTAAATTTGCACAAACAATATGTCTTTCCCATGTTTAGTTATGAACAGAGTTGGATCAATAGAACTTTTGAGAATCCTTTTGATACCAGGAAGTTGGAGAGTTCATCATACCACGCTCTTGGTGCTTGTTTGAGACCATATAATGCTTTCTTGAGATGATAAACTTTGTCAGGATGATATGGGTCAACAAATCCATCTGGTTGGTTTACGTACACTTCTTCCTTCAGAGGTCCGTAAAGAAATGATGTTTTAACGTCCATCTGGTATACTGTAAATGATTTGTGTGCAGCATACGCAATGAACAACCAGACAGCTTCCAACCGAGCAACTGGTGCAAATGACTCTTCGAAAAGCAATTCCTTCATTTTGAGCATATCCCTTAGCTACAAGACGAGATTTGTTACGAATGACAGTATTTTCCTCATCACGTTTGTTTTTCCAGAGCCACTTTAAGTAATGGACTTATTTGCAACAGTGGTCTGTCGACTAATTCCTAGTACATCTAGTCGATCAATGATGAAGTTCTTCCTGCATTGATTCAATCCATGCAGAATCAGCCATGGCTTCTTTGATGTTCTTTGGTTCGGTTCGACTAACGGTGAGTGCGGACATACACATCTCGCCATCTGTTTCTAGCTGACGTCTTATTCTAACTGATTGAGAAGGATTTCCAATGACTTGTTCTAATGGATGATCTTTTGTCCAACGTTGTGCGGAAGGATGGTGTTGATAGAAAGTATGCATGTTTGACGAATCAACATGACGAGACGATGTCTCCCCTTGTTCTTGTACCGGTGTACTGAAGATGTTGATAAATTCATCGTCGTCAAATTATGCATTTTCTGTATTGGTTTCTGCTTGAATACATGGTATCGGTGCAGTGACAGTTGGTACTTGAGTTGGAGTTTGATGTGTTGAATGAATGTTCAATGGAGGTGGATCTGCAACATCGGTTGTTGTAGAAGTGTGAGTTGTGTTATGTTGTTGACGTTTATCAGGATTATCAGCAGCATGTACAGCGGAAGACTTTGACACAACAAGAGAATTTCCATTGAGTAATTCACTGAACATCGGACTATATAGCAATTCCAGCTCATTTGACATTGTTTACGGTCTCATCAAAATTGAGGAACATTTTCTTGACTTTGTGGACCGGGACTTAAACTGTCTTGTTCAAGTACCGTTGTCGAACATTGTGGACCGGGGTCAGAACTGACGTGATCTGACGCCATTTGAGGCAATTCATCAAAATTAACATGAATTGTTTCAGCTATCATTCTTGTTCTCTTGTTAAATACCATGTAAGCCTTTGACTGAGTAGAATACCCAACAAAAATACATGCATCACCTTTTCTTTCATTTTTCAGATTTTCACATCTCTGACGATTGTAGCAAAGAGAGCGCCAAAGATGTGAAAGAACTTTGATGACGGTTTTCGGCATTGATGATATGTTATGGTGTTTTCTCATGTCAAGGAATTACAAGTGAACGGTTTCCCAGAAGAATAACGGAACTTTAGCTGCGCTTAGCATTGTTCGAGCAGCCTCAACAAGAGTACGGTTCCTTCTTTCGACAATGCTGTTTTGTTCAGGTGTTCGAGCAATTGACGTTTCATGTCTTATTCCCTCTTTTACAAAGTATGCATGAAGAGTTTTATTAAGAAATTATGTGCCTTTGTCAGTTCGAACTGTTGTAACTTGATCATGAAGTCCTCTTTGGAAAAGTGTGAGGAAATCAATGAGAACTCTAGGTGTTTCGTCTTTGGACCTCAAGAAGTGAGTCCATGTATATCGGGAGTAGTCATCAACAATTAGAACATATTTATTTTCCATTTTGCTTTCTACCCGAAATTGGACACATAAGTCCATGTGTAGAAGTTGTAACCGTCTTTTTGAGCTCGGGGTAGTTTTAGTGTGAAAATACTTTCTTTTTGCTTTCCTTAACTTACAAGAAGAACACATATGATCTTTGACGAATTTCAGCTTTGGAAGGCCATTCACAATATTATTCTTCGAAAGCAAGTTTATGGTGTCAAAGTTTAAATGAGATAGACTACCGTTGCCTTAACCATTACTTGAGAAGATGTTGCTTTAGCCTTTTAGCAAATTAGATTGGGATGTTGTTAAGTCTTGCCAGGTAGTTATGGAAATACAAGTCTGTTGCTACGAGAACCTGTTAATCCTAATTGTGGAGGAAGATCATTTCCCTTCAAATCAGGATATAAACATGTAGACTTTTCGAAAAGCAACTTCCAAATCCCGAATCACAGAACTTGATATACACAACCGAGAATAAATTGTGATTAAGCCTTTGACGTAATAAACCTATTTGATGGTAATAGTTCCTGAACCAGAATCTTCATGGCCAAAGGAATGGTGCCATTTGATCATTTCTAAACCGTCACGTTCCCAGAAATTTCTCCACATAATTAGTTAGAAGTTTGAGATTTCTGGTCATGTGCTTTGAGCACCCAGAGTCGACGATGAATAGAATGATCTCTACGAGCTGCAAAAGAATTAGAAGACAATGGAGTATTGGACACAGTGGAACACCTAGGAGTCTTATGTTCCAAAATATTAGCAGTTCTAGATGCATTTCCTAGAGGCATACTAACGTTTGGGTTAACATTTCCTATTTGAGACTTAGGTTTCCAATTATATCCGGGTGGTGTATACTTAGGATACCACCAACTACATGTCTTACTAACTTGCTCATAAAACTTCTTAGTTATGTTTCTAGATTTCTTGACAGTGTAGTCTATTGCAACGGTTTTCTTATTGAATGTTGCAACAGATTGATTCACATTATGCTTGGGTTCTCTAGTACTAACAGGCACAACCATTGGTTGTCTAGTCCTAGAATTCACGCCATTGATATAATGTAGAACACACAAATCATGATTGTCATTCAGCACACACTTTCCACAAGTAACACAGACAAAGTTAACATTCGAGGTCTTAACATTCAAACTGTCATTACACTCAGTTACAGATGTTTTATTATTTGAAAACTTAAACTTCCTACGGTGGTCTTCTACTTCTTGCTTCTTCCCTTGACTATTGTTAGACATGACTTTATCTTCCAGATGATTGCTCTTAAGCCGTAGTCTGCTAACTTTAGTATTGGGAATTACTCCTGTAGAGAAAGACACGCGTTTGTTAGGTTTCCTAATGTCTTGATGCAACTGAGGTGTTCTAGTTTGATTAGGCTTTGTGTGCACTTTATACATTCCTGGTGCGATCACATTTATGTTCTTGACAATTGGCAACATATTCTGAGGCAAAATCTGTACAGTGACTGTTTTTGAAAAATCATTAGACATATTTTGTGTGGTAACTGGCTTTGACTTTGAGAAATCTTTCTTTGCAACAGAATCTGAAAAAATAGTTGGTTTACCTAAAATGGATTGTCTTTGACTTTTAAAAGCATTCGGTTGTCAGAATAACCGAGATTTTTCAAACTTAGTCCACAGATTTTCCTTTCATCTTTTTTATTATTTCAACTCACTTATTGCAATTCCTTTGTCTTGTAATTGAGCTTTCAAGTCTTGAATTTCAAAATACTGTTCACGTTCTTTCAAAAATACGTTTGACTGATTTTCTTTGAAAGATTTGTCATTTTTTATCTTTTCTTTACAGTTGTAAATCAATTCAAGATCTAATCGCATGTTTCTGAAGTGCCTTCAAAACCTTTTACATTGTTCTACTTTTTAAAAGCTCTTTTTCAAGATGTTTACATTTTCCCATCTACGTAATCACATTTGCAAATTAGTAAATTCATCCAGATCAGTGTACACACCAAGTATTGCATTCATGTGATCAGCATAGTAATATTCCCTTGAAAGTCGGTCGATTTCATTCAAAAACTGTGTTTTTTTTAGTTTCCAGTTGAGATTTGAGAGTGTCTACTTCGTGTTCAAGAGAATTAAAGTATCTCAAATCAGCAACCATTTCCTCGTTCAAACACAAGTGAAAATTTTCTAAGTCCGCATTGAGTCTGCTAATTTGGGGGCCAAAATTTCCTTCTATTGTGTTTTGAATGAAAGGATCGATGTTACCAAAATATGTTCTTTTGGCAATTGTTTGTTTGCAACGTTCCACTCCGTCAAAAATCGTGTCAACACTTTTTTTAATCTTGAAAAGTTCTCTAGACTTTACACATTTGAATCCCGAGGAATGGATTTACCATTCCGTTTTTCTAACAAAGTTGTTTGTTTACGAAAAGACTCTTTGGAAAATTCCTTATTAGAAGATGTATGACTCATCTTTGACGTTTTTGGAAAATAGTGTTGTTCAGCCGACTTTTCCCGTTGTGGAACGAACAAATCATAAAGATTATTCAACTGATCATAATCAAACGGTCTGATTAAATCGCTTAATTTTGATCGACGTTCTTTTTCAAGACGAATCGTTTTGTCAGAATCAGGGGCTAACATACGCAAGATTATCATTTAAGCAACTCTATATCATACAACGAGGATTTCGCTCTTTGAGCTTTCTTGAAGAACTCAGGTTTTGCAAACTCGTTTACAATTACGATTAAGCATATTCATTGTTTGAACAAATTGGCCGGTTTTTATATACAAAATCATATCAAAACCTGACTTAGTTTTCTAAGCAATGACTTTATCAGTTCCTTGTCTTCACGAGTTTTGTAAAACTTAATCTGAGGCCTCTTTTGCTTGTGACATTATGGAGATGGTTCTTGATGTGCACAAAGCTCCTTTTTCAATATCCAATCATTTATTTAAATCATTATTTTTACGAGAATATGCATTAGATGACTTTCAAATTCGATATTGTATGACATTAAATCCCCTTTAGCTTATTGCACAATCAATTTCCACCTTTGACGCATAATACACATCATATACCTATCTAGTTCACTTGGAAACTTCTTAATGTCTTTAACATCAACTGATTAGTCTTGGAAAGTCATTGTTGCTTCTTTGAAATGGTTATTTGATATTTCCTAAACTGTCATTCTTAGTTTTAAAAATCTCAATTCACCTTTCAATTTATCAACTAATTCCTTGTTTGATGATTCCAAAAATTTATTTTGGTTTTTGTTGTCATCAATTTTACATTTAAGTTCTGAATTAAAGAAAGCAGCAATCCGTTCTATCAAGATCATCACATTTTAATTTTTGAATTAAAGAAGCAAGCAAATCACGTTCATTAGCAAGGTCATCATCATCCTGGTCATCTTGTTCTCTATCATAACACATATCCAATGAATTAAAAATTATGTTTTGTTTAACTTGTTCAACCGGATATGTGTCAATAACATATTCATGTTGCTCAGGATGTTGACTTTCAATGGCAAACACATTATAGTCATCATCATTATTATGTACCTTTTGCATTGGCTCATCATCAAATGTGGTTCTAGAATTATCAGTAGCAGATCTTCAGCTTCCTCATCAGTATCATCCCTCTAAATAGCTTGATCTGCATTCAACTGAAACCTAGCTTCCTCTTGCTTACATAATAGCATCTTCTCCCTGTGATAAGCTGCATCCTTTGCCCTTTTTGGCTTCTGACATTCCCTTGCTACATGTCCGTATTCCTTGCAGTTATAACACTGAATCCCAGACTGCTGCACTACCTGTGTGCCTACATTCGCCCTAGCCCCAACAACATTCATTGCCCTCTGATTATCATACCCAGTGCCTTTGTCAATCCTTGGAGAATTATCCTGATTAGCTCTACTAGTGTTTGATGAATTTATGAGGTTGTTGTTGGTAGGTTTGTAGATCTTCTTGAACGATAGAGAAATTAAAGCCATGAGTTTGTCAATCTCCTTCTCCTTTGACATTTCATCATCTGCATCAACCATAATAGGTGCTTGATCATAAGTTGATGTAGAAGAACTGACAATTGCTTTTCCTCTATTTCTGGTAGCAGCTTGTGGTTGTCTTGATGAGGAATTGTGAGTGTAGTGAGTAGGATGGTTTTGAGGATGGTAAACTGGTTGTTGTTGAGCAACAAGTGCAAGTGGATTAGCAGTACGTGCTAGTCTTTCAGCTCTTATCTCATTAACTTCATTCTGGTGTTGCTTCAAAATGTCATACAGTTTGTGATAGGAAACAGTCTTCAACCTGAACATTTACTTGATGATTGGTAACATCACATTTGTTTCTGACAAGCTCATTCATCATCTTGTAAAACCGTGAGTAATACGATTCAAGTGATTCACCATCCCGTGATGTGAATTTTCCAAACTCCCAATATAAATTGGTTTCAAGATCTTGAACATTGATTGATTCACCTTGTTTCAACCTTTCAATGGCTTTCCACATTTCACATGCATTCAGACAAGCATCAATTGTGGAGTAGATATCGTTATCTATCCCTGTGAGAATGATCTGAATGGCTTCAGCTTCAGCATTCAGTTGATCTTGTATGTCTTGTGAAACATTCTTATAGTTCTCCATATACCTCTCCGTAGTTGTTTCAGAACTACCTTCAGCAACTAGAACTGTTTTCTCAGCCCATTGATACGTGTATGGTAGATTTTGGAGACAATGGTAGATGAGTTCACTGTTAGGTTTGGTGTCAATGTATCTCTTGATTATGGATTTCCACTGAACATAATTACCCGGTGCTAACATTGGTGGATGATCTTTACTACCCGCTTCCATGATAGCATTATGAAGAGCATTTGATGATTGAGTTTGTAAATTGGCATTTGGATTTGACATTTTAATGAAGTTGTGGTAAATGGATATCGGATCTTAAGTGTTATGAAGTGATTGATTGTGGTTTTAAATGAATTAACGTTCACGGGATTTTACAAATCTTTGATTAAAACCAAGAAAAGAATCGTATCTTTCGCGGGATTTTACAAAATCAAGAAGAAACCACGAATGAATAATTAATGGACGTTTCAAGTATAATTAAGTTGATTGTTGGTTTGATTGGTTGTATGTTAAGTCCAAAATGATGTTTTAAGTCCTTCAAGTTTGTTTGTCTTGATGTTATGTTTTGATTAAACGGTGATTAATAGATTCCCAAATTCGGTTAAATACCACCTGATGCGCGGATTAGGGTATCAAAACATAGGTTTTCAATGGACAAACGCAGGAGCAAATCTCAACTTGTAGATAAAACTCAAGAGCAAAACGCAGTGACTTTTGACCAAAACGTAGTGAGTATGAGCAAAACACAACGAATATGATCAAACACAATGAGTCTGAGCAAAACGCAATGAATCTAATCAAAACGCAACGAGTCTGAGCAAAACGCAAAGAATCTTGGTCAAAACGCAACACTTCTTGGTCAAAACGCAACGATTCTTGGTCTAAACGCAATGATTCTTGGTCAAAACGCAACACTTCTTGGTTAAAACGCAACGATTCTTGGTCAAAATTCAATGATTCTTGGTCAAAACGCAATCAAGAAATTAATTGAGCAGAGTTTCTCTTCGTCAAAACGCAGTGAGGGTCTTCAACTGTGACAAAATGCAACGAGTCTTGGGCAAAACGCAACGGGTCCGATCAAAACGCAACAGGTCTGATCAAAACGCAACCAGTCTTGAGCAAAACGCAACGAATAGGACAAAATGCAGTTGTACTATTTGGACCACAAGACCGTACTTTTTGTCTTTATACACAAAACGCAATCTAGTTAACCAAAACGCAACGAAGAGTTTTTCGTTTTTAGACAAACCGCAACCACGAAAAAATCTTCTAACTTTCAACTAAGCCACGAAATAAAGTGTAGAACCTTAATAAGTGATACAAAGGCTTGTTCTAAAAACAAAAGTACACAACTTTTACCATTTTAGCCACAATCAAATACTAAACACCCCTTGGCGAGTGATACCACATGTTATCCCACTAGTTTAATCCATTACATAATAATATTCTTTACCAAAATGCTAGAAATAATAAGAAATCTTAGAGAGAGAAAGTAGAGAGAGAAACAAGAAGATTAAATAGAAAATGGTGAGTTACAAATGATAGAAAAGTAACCAACGCCTTCACCAAGTGTGGTGAAGGGATATTTATACCCATGACTTGCTAGCTTGGCACTTGGGCTTTCTAACGGGCCGGGCTTGGTTTAACTTGGGCTTTGAGCCCGAAACACGGACAATATTAGATTACAATCCAAGCCCGTTGAACCTGACTAGCCTATTACAATACAAGACCTAGTTTGACTTTCTAAGACCGATAACATTCTTGTTTGACTTAATATAAATAAGGCTAACAATATATTTTATATTGATGTCGAGCTATGAAAATCCTTTTGAAGTATATCTTGATAGTGTTTGGGGAAAACTATCATTGAAATAATTTTAAGAATACGTGGTGATAAGCGTTTTTATATGACTGTCTCTTTATTTCTATGAAAATTACGTTTACAATATTTTTTATGAAAAAATGTGATATTGGTTGAGTGTCAAAACTATGTTTAAGATAATCTTTACATTTTTATATGTTTGTTTTTGATAAATTTTATTTTATGAAAAGTATGTTTAAAATGATTTATATGCGTAAAATGCGATACACCTTTTATATAACTATCTCTTGACTTTTTTTATGACAACTATGTTTAAAATGAATTTTATAAATATTATATTTAAGACGATTTATTTTTTATATATATTTAAAATGATTTTTTTATATTTAAAACGACTTTCTTTATTATTTTAAAATGATTTAAAAAAATCAATATTTAATTGGTTCTTTCGAGTAAAGTCGATTATTGGTATAAGAATTATATCTTTCGTAATTATCAATCTTGATACGTATCATTATTCGATATGTGTTCCGTTTGTCTTGGTACGCTTTGTTGACTTTTTTTGCGTTTTCTATCGGTATAGATATTCTATCCTTTCTTTTAAGGATTCTTATGTCATTTGATTCACATCTATTTGCATATGTGAAATCCCTTATACGTTTTCTAGCCTTTGATCCGATATTCGTTTGCTACTCTATTTGATAGTCCGTAACCCTTAGAATTCGTTTGATATACGTTGTATTCGACCAAGTCACTCTCCGTGGGGAGCACCTGTGTTGTTAAAAAAGAAGGACGGTTCATTTCGAATGTGCATAAACTATCGAGAGTTGGACTAGCTGACCACCAAGAATCTCCCCAGGATCGACTACTTGTTCGACTAGTTACAAGTTTCGCGTTATTTCTCTAAGATAGATATTCGTTCCGATTATCATCAGTTAAAAGTACGTGGAGAAGATATTCCAAAGACGGCATTTAGGATGCGATATGGACACTTTGAGTTTATGGTTATGCCTTTTGGGGTTAACCAATGCACCAGCGGTTTTCATAAACTTAATGAACCGAGTGTGCAAGCCGTATTTAGACAAGTTTTTCATTGTGGTTATTGATGATATCTTGATCTACTAAAAGTCTAAGGAGGATCACGAGGTATACTTGAAGTTAGTTCTGGAGCTGCTGAAGAAGGAGAAGTTGTTTGCCAAGTTTTCCAAGTGTGAATTTTAGCTAGAAGAAGTACGTTTTCTCAAACACGTATTTAACAATAATGATATTCACGTGGACTCTAGTAAGATAGAAGCAATGAAGAATTAAAAGTACCTATGATGCCATCTGAGATACGATCATCTCTGAGATTGGCAGGTTACTATTAGTGTCTCATCATGAATTTTTCTAAGATTTCTAAACCCCTTATTTCATTAACAGATAAGGATCATAAATACGAGTGAGGCATGGAACAAGAGGAATATTTTTAGACATTGAAGGACAATTTATGTAATGCACCAATATTGTCATTACTTGATGGATCAAAATATTTTGTAGTTTACTACAACACGTCAAACTAAGGACTTGGATATGTATTCATGCAAAGAGGCAAGGTAATCGCCTATGCATCACGACAATTGAAGATCCATGAGAAAAATTATACAACACACGACCTATAATAAGGAGTAGTAGTGTTTGCTCTTAAGACTTGGAGGCATTACTTGTACAGAACGAAGAGTGTCATCTACACGGATCATATGAGTCTTCAACACATATGCGATCATAAGGAGTTGAATATGCATCAAAGGAGGTGAATTGAGTTATTCAGCGACTATAAGTATGAGATTCGCTACCATCCAGGTAAGGCGAACGTAGTAGCTGATGCCTTAAGTAGGAAAGAGCGAGTGAAACCTAGATGTGTACGAGAAATGGCTATGACCATTCAGTCCAGAGTTAAAAGAATGATACTGGCAGTCTAGAGTGAGGCGTTCAAGCAAGAGAACATGACAGCAGAAATGCTGCGTGGCCTGGACCAACTAATGGAAAAGAAGGAAGATGGAGGTATGTATTTTATATGGGTTCCATTAATAGGTGATGTAAAGACATTAATTATGGACGAGGCTCATGCATCAAGGTACTTGGTACATCCGGGAGCGGATAAGATGTACTATGACCTTAGAGATATGTATGGTGGCCATGTATGAAGATGGATATTGCTACCTATGTTAGCAATTGTTTGACTTGTTTAAAGGTGAATGCTGAAACATCAATGACCTTCGGGTTTGTTACAACAACTAGAGATACCTGAGTGGAAATGAGATAGAATAACTATGGACTTTATTACAAAGGTACTGAGATCAAGTAGTGGGTATGATACGAATTGGGTAATAGTCGATAGACTGATTAAGTCAGCCCATTTTCTGGCAATACGAGAAGATTACAAGATGGAGAACTTAACAAGGCTTTATGTTGATGAGATGGTAGCAGGGCATGGAGTGCCCGTGTCAATCATCTCAGATCGTGATGGAAGACTTAATTCAAGGTTTTGGCAAACATTACAGAAAGCCTTAGGGACGCGGTTGGAGATGAGTACAGCTTATCATCCTCAGACGGATGAACAAAGTAAGCGTACAATTCAGACCTTGGAGGACATGTTGAGAGCGTGCGTGATGGTCTTTGGTGGTAGTTGGGATAATTACCTATCTTTAGTTGAGTTTTCTTATAATAATAGTTATCATTCGAGTATTCGATGTGCTCCATTTGAGGCATTATATGGAAGGAAATGTAGGTCACATGTCCTCTAGGCTGAAATTGGAGGAAGTTAGTTAATTAGACCAGAATTGGTACAAGAGACAACTAATAAAGTAGTATTGATTTAGAAAAGGCTCAAAGCGGCAAGAGATCGCCAAAAGAGCTATGCTGATAATAGGCTTAAACCTTTAGAGTTGAAGTTGGTGATTAAGTGTTATCGAAAGTGTCACCTTGGAAAGGTGTAGTGCATTTGGAAAGAAAGACATGTTAGCATCGAGATATGTAGGACCATTTGAGATCATTGAAAGGATCGGTCCTATAGCCTATTGAGTAAGATTTCCTTAATAATTGAGTAGTGTACTTGTTGTGTTTCATGCGTCAAATCTAAAGAAGTGTTTAGCGGATGCAAATCTACATGTGCCTTTAGAAAGAATTAAGGCAGACAAACACTCTTCATTTTGTTGAAGAGCCTGTTGAAATTAGCGATCGCGAGGTAAAAAAAATTGAAGCGTAGTATGATCCTGATAGTTAAAGTTCATTGGAACTCGACGCGAGGTCCTGAGGATTTCATGAAAGTTAAGTATTCACACTTGTTCGTTGAGCAAGTTATCGATGGAAGTACCAGTTGAAGTTGAGTACATAAGTTTCTGGCAGATCTTAGTGCACCTTGAATGTTCATATGTGGTTTGGTTAAAGTTATATTTCGTATAAAAGCGAATTGTGGGTAAGCAAAATTATTAGCTATGGAAATCAATTATATTTCAGGACGAAATTTCCCTAAGTGGGGGATACTGTGACAACCGTGATTTAGCGAGGTTAATTTAACCATTAGTGTTAACTTGCCTGGTTTTATGAGTTTAGTATTATGTGCTTCAGATGAATTGATGATATGTGTGTTATGATATTCGTGCTATTATAAGTGTTTGTGATAATAGAAATGAATGATTTAGTCATTTCATTTCGTATGTGATGTGATTTTGAAAGTACAATGATTTTCGTTATTTTATCGTCGGTAAAATTGAAGAAGTATGTATCGTTAAATATCGAGTTGAGATTAATTAGTGAATTGAGATTTTATAATTAATTTATGAAGTAATAAATAAATAATAATATGGGGAAAAATAATAATAAGTAGTGTAAGTGTTTTATTTTAAGTTATGTATTTATTTAAGTATTTAAGGTAAATAAGTAGTAAATAATTTTGTATTTTAAAAAATATATATAAAATATATATAGGAAGGGGGAGAATGAAATTTTAAAGAAAAATAAATTAAAAAAATTCATTTTATAAAAGGGATGTTGGTTGGATCGGTTATAGGAAAAAGAAAAAAAAGGAAACAAAATCTGATTACAATTAGGATTCTAGGTAGTATAAATATAAGACAAATAAATCTCTAAATCACTTTTTCTCTCCCTCTTGGTTTGTTCGGCCGATTCCCTCAAGAAAGAAATTTTTTTTTATCAAGAACCAAGGTGGTGATTCAAGTGTAATCAAGTAAAGGTTTAGGTATGTTTTCAATTAAGTTTTGTTTAATCTTATTATAATTAGTAACTTTAATTGATGGAATAATTAGGGTTCATAAATTTTCTATAAATTAATGATATATAACTATATAGGAATGTTCGGGATTAGATATAGAGCATGTGGGTATAAACGGTTTAGGTTAGAAAGTTAGGGTTTGGCAGAATTTTGGGTCGTGTTGATTGAACGATATCTCAATGATAAAACAAGTTTTGGGATGAATCTTGTGCCTAAATTTAAGTTCAGAGAGTCTAGTTTCTAAAAAGTCCAGCCTCGAAAGGTTTTGAGGTCGGAAGTTAGTCGAATAATTTTTGCAAGAAAAGTTGTCAAAACATTAAATGCGGGTCAGACTTGGGTATGATTTCGGTGAGTAAAACCCCTACTTAAAAGTTGAGTTAAGGCTTGGGAAAAATCAGAGGTCATATTTTATGTGTCTATTAACTCTAGCTCAAAGCACAAGTTCTAATTCATTGTCTAAGTTTTTTTAGAATAATCAAACTTTTTGGTGTGCGTTTAGATCCAAATTTGAGTACTTTGTGATGTTGAATTTTTATAAAATAGTTAGGCTTAATATTTTTTTTTTAAAATCACAGTAGTTCATAACCCATTGGGAAGGTAGGGAATGAAAGGGTAAAAGTCAATTTAATGATTTAGTATTTTATTTGTGGTCATAAAGTGACTATAAAATTTTGTCAAAAATCTGGAAAACAAGAATGAATGATTAAAGGTATTTAGAGTATAAGTGAGATAAGGGATGTATGGTAAATGGTTTATAATCATAATATAAACTTAGTAGTCTATCAATTTATTGTTACATCGTCTTGGGCAGTTAGCCTAATCGCGTGTAACATGGGTTTTATTTGTCTTTAGTTGATTGCAAGGATATTGTGAAGTAGCTGTGCATCAGGTGAGTTTCATAGTCCCATTTTTATATTTTTCTTGGGATAAAAATAATGCAAAATATGTTTTGAAAAGTTTTATCGCTGTGATTATGTGTTTTAAATTGCTTTTGGACATTACATGGCTATTATATGACTATGTGATACATGTGTTATTAGGGATCGGAAAAGGTACGCCTACCTCATGCTTCGTGATTATTGGATCGGAGGGGTACGCCTACCCATATTATGTTGATTATTAGATCAGAGGGGTACGCCTACCCATATTGTGTTGGTTATGGGATCGGATGGGTACACATACCTAGTGTGATATGCTGTGTGATACATTCTGGATGAGCTTGGTTGCTTATAGTGCCAGCTATTCTAAGCCCGAATGGGAAATTATGTTTGTGGATATGTTGATTTGATTTTGGTTGATTTGATTTTGGTTGCATGCTAGCATAAGTTTATGGTAGTTCATTATTGTCCTCCTTTGTTTTGATAATCACAGTAAAAGCGAGTGTTATTGCGTGTCTAAAACCTATGACTCCCACCAACACTATTGTTGACGTTTTAAGCATCATTTTCAGGTGAGCATAGCGAAGTTAAGGATATTAAGATTCGTGGCTAGAGAGACCTTAGGAATTGCATGATGGAGTCTTCTTTTCTGAAGTCTTCATTGCAGATTTTCGTACTTCGAATATTTTGATTTGTAGTGATGTTTAGTTTGGATTTATTTTCTATGTCTATGTATTGTGTGTGCGATTAACCTCAATACAAGACCCCTCTTTTGTTTGGTATCGTCATAACACTTTATTTTCAATATGCATTTTAGACATTCTCTATTGTTGACACCATTGTGTTGTGATGATACCCATAACGTTACGCCTCGTGATTTTGCCTTGGCGGGGTGTGACATATGGTATCACAAATGGCACAATTAGTCCCTAGAGTTTACACTATGATGCTTAGTTAATTATTATTGCTATTCACTCTCTAAAGGCACAAACACATAACATTTAAGGCACAAATAAGTTGAATTTAATTAACTCTCCTTTAATTGTTAATTCTTTATTGTTTAAAAACCTTTTACCATTTAATCCTTGATGACTTTTTGAAGAAGCAATTTGACATTTTCTCCCCCTCAAACAATGACCCGTTTTCTATTTAAAGAGCTGTAGTCGTTGTTTGAGTGGTCAAATGCCTTAAAAATTATTTTTCTGATGAATTACTGAGATGATTATTTTATTTTTGAAAAAATCAACACCATGAAAAATAAGATTTCTTTCATTTTGACACATAAGCGCACTGACATGTACACTTATGGATAAAGAAGGTACGAGTTGTGTTGCAAAGTAAACACAAGCCTTTCCATGATCATATAGTAGACCATGCCCGAGAATAAATTCCCGTTTAGAGGTCAAGTTTTCTTTTTGAAATACTTGCCTTTAACATTATGACCGGATTGCTATCGAAAACAATAGCAAGCAATTTTTGGCATGTTTTAAAAGCTTTTGAACTTCTGCTCGGACTTCATTTACAACCTCTTATCATTATTAAATGACATTTCTAAGGCCGTATATGTTATCGATTTTCAGACGACATGCCAGAGATACATATTTTTATATTTTTTTGATTTTTTTAAATTTTTTAATTTGATTTTAAAAAATTTATATTAAAAGAAAAATATTTTGTGTTTTTTATGTTTTCTTATCTACACATTATACAGAGGATATAAGAATAGGTACCACCACTATTCTTCGGCTTCATCTGCCAGTTCTTTCAGAGTCTTAGGAGTAAAACTTCTCATGCCCATCTTGTCGATAAGGAATTCAATTCTTTCTCGACATAGAGCCTTGGTGAAGATATCTGCCAACTGATATTCTGTTCTGACAAAGTAAAGCTCGACAACTCCATTTTCCACTTGCTCTTTTACGAAGTGATATCTGATGTCGATATGCTTTGATCGAGAATGTTGAGCATTATTACAGAATAAGGCAATAGCGCTTTTGTTATTACAATACATTGGAATTTTATTGAATCCAAGGCCATAGTCGGTAAGTTGTGATCTCATCCAAAGGACTTGAGCACAACAGCCGGATAAGGCTATATATTCAGCTTTCATATTGGATATTGCAGTGCTAGTCCGCCTTTTTGATGACCAGCTAACTAGTCTGTCTCCCAACAATTGCATACTTCCAGATGTACTATGTCTTGTGTCACACCCCGCCTAGGCGGAAACACGAGGCGTAACATCATAGATATCATCACAACACAATGGTGTCTACTATAGAGAAATCTAAATGAAGGAAATAATCAAATGGACACTATGTGTCATGACAATACCCAACACAAGATAAAGGAGTCTTGCATTACTAAAGTAATGTCGTACACGAACAAAATAATCCAAATACTAACAATCTCCAACAAACAAGTATCAAGCAAAACAAATGTCATAAATGAAAAGACTAGAAAAGACAACTCCACAAGCAATGCCTAGGGTCTCTCTAGCCACTCTTCCTAACATCCTTCTTATCATCACGATACTCACCTGAAAATGATGCTTAAAAACGTCAACATAAAGTTGGTGAGAGTCATAGGTTTAAGACACGATATAAAATCCAAACTGCACATTACTGTGATAATAAAGAAAACATTGCAGGACAATAAATGAACTATCATACAGGCTAGCATGCACAACCAATCCAATACAATCCAATCCAATACAATCCAATTACACGATTTCCCAGTAACGATTTATAAGACGTCTCAATCGTACCAAGGTCCCTGTGGTTACCCCCTTAGCCCCGGCCGTGGATACTCTCAAAGTAACCATCCTGCCCGCTAGGCCACAGTACCTTCCACTAAACAGGCCATGGATACCCGCAGGTGATCCCCCCTGACTTAGTTCACAATTCTCAATATCACATCACAAAACATGTAGCACACAACATACAATAGTCACGTATAGTCCATGCATCTTTGACAACACATTATCACAGTAATCAAAACATTTCCAAACACTTTGCATCATTTAACCAACCACACAACAATAAAGCACATCACATATAATAACCACATAACTGTTCATGCCTCAAGTAAAACCACATAATCATAGCAATTAAAACTTTTCAAACCACAAGCATCATTTCCACCCTAATAAATCATAAGAAAAGAGGGGCTATGAAACTCACCTGAAGCACAAGCAACTTCCAAACAATATCCACACAAGCTACACAATAAAAATACAAATGATGGATGTCTAAGGGTTTAATTAACCATCATGGGTCACCCCGACACCATGCCTAAATTTAACCACTTCATTAACTCCTTCTACTAGTTACTTATAATTAACTCCGAATTGCAAAATTTTATCATGACTTTACATACCCAAAACCCTTACTTAATGCCTTTTATAAATTATAGCAAAAATCATCTATGTTCCTTTATGTGTTCTCTAACTACCATTGGATTTCCAAAATCCATTTACATGCACAAGTACTCTTAAAAAAATTAAACTTCAAAACAGTCCCAATTCGGATCTCATTGCACACTAAAAAGTTTGGACTTATTAACCATACTTAGACATAAAATTAGAAGGTATCCTTCTGGGGTTTCTCTATATACATATGGAGATTAACTACAGTATAAGGGCTAAGCTCAATTCGAATTTTAGGTTAGGGTTTTACCCTAAAAAACATGACCTAAATCTGACCCGTATTTACTGTTTTAACAACTTTTAGTAGAACCAACATTTGAATGACTTCTCAACCTTAAAAACTTTCGAGGCCTGATTTTCTGGAAAGTACATTCAATGAGCTACTGTTTAGAGTCTAAAAACACTCAAAAACCTATTACCATCATGGAGATATTCACTCGTAAACACAACCCTAAATTCTGCTTACCCTAAATCAAGTTTTTAACGCAAATCTAACCTAACCAATTGAATGATCATGACCCTAATCAAGCGCTAATCACTCTAGCATCATCAAATATCATTAATATTCTGAATTTTATGAAACCCTAGAATCCATCATTGATTTTGTTACATGAATGCATGATTTAAACTAGGATTGAACGCACTTACCTTTGATTACAAGCACCTAATTAATAATTCTTGAATGATTCTTGGATCCACAAGTGAAAATCAACTTCTAAGGGTTTTGGGGAGCTGAATTCATACGGCAACAAGAAGAGGTGAGAAAAGGATGGGCCAAGTTGGGTTTTTAAATCTATATCCTAAATCCTAGCTCAACCCAAACTTAGCTTAGTAAAAAAAATACTTTTTTTTCTATTTTTTTCTCTAAAATTCGTATTTATGTATGTATAGGGAAAAAAGTATTTTTTATTTTATTTTTTAGTTAATTAATTTCCTTCAATACCTTAAATTTAAAAAAAACTAAGCTAATTTTATAAACCTTTTCTCATAAAAACTACTTTCTAAATATAACCTTCATTTCACCAAACCACTTTCTACTTTTAGAAAGTTTGTTATAAACTTCTATATTTCACTAACTTATTTCATTTCTAAAATAGCATACTTTCCATAAAACTCAATCATTGATTTTCCAATATTTGACATAGCATTACATGTGACATGTCAATCATTTCCATTATCACCACATGCGAACACCTGGAATATTTGACATTTTAACACACATATTGAATCAAAATGAGATGCTCATGCAACTCAAAATGATCTTAAGCACATACTTAACTCACTTAGCACACATAAAAATCATACTATCAATTCCATTGTCACAAAATGTGAACAAAATAAAATTCCCATATTAACCATATATTAAATCAAAATGAGACGATCACGCACATAGATTGATAAGCAAACTCACATAAGATCATATAAACTCATAGTTATAACACATAATAATATCTTGGGTCAACACTATCAGTTTGACTAACCGGCTCAAGACACGGTTGTCACAGTATCCCCTCCTTTAGGAAATCTCATCCCGAGATTTAACTAGCCGATTCATCAGCACGATCAACAAACAACTGAGGATAGTTAGACTTCATATAATCTTCGCGCTCCCAAGTGAACTCGAGACCATGCTTTGAATTCCAACGAACCTTCACAAGTGATATCTTACTACATTTTAAACTCTTAATTTCACGGTCCATAATCTCTACAGGTTCTTCAACAAAATGAAGGGTTTTGTCAACCTTAATCTCATCCAATGGCACATGCAGGCTAGCATCCGCTAAACACTTCTTTAGGTTTGACACGTGAAACGTGTCATGTATACCACTCAATTCCTCAGACAGTCTTAACCGATATGCTACAGGATCGATCCTTTCAAGAATCTCAAATGGCCCTACATACCACGGGGCTAACTTACCCTTCTTTCCTAAACAAACCATGCCCTTCCAAGGCGACACCTTTAGCATCACACGATCTCCAACCTCAAATTCCAACGGTTTGCGCCTGTTGTCAGCATAGCTCTTTTGACGATCTCTCGCCGCTTTGAGATTCTCTTTTATAACCACTACTTTATCAGTCATTTCCTGCACCAATTCGGGTCCAATCAAACTACCTTCCCCAATTTCAGGCCATAACACGGGTGACCTACATTTTCTTCCATATAGTGCTTCGAACGGAGCACACCAAATGCTAGTGTGATAACTGTTGTTATAAGAGAACTCAGCTAACGGTAGGTGGACATCCCAACTACCACCAAAGTCTATCACACACGCCCTTAACATATCTTCCAACATCTGAATCATACGTTCACTTTGTCCATCCGCTTGAGGATGCTAAGCAGCACTTAAATCTGATCGCGTCTCTAAAACTTTCTTCAGCTTCTGCCAAAACCACAAGGTAAATCATCCATCTTAATATGAGTTGATCGTCACCAGAATTCCATTTCTTGCTATTATCTTATCAATATAAATCCTTGCCAACCTCACATCTTGAAATC